>JBBPNG010000015.1:0-68483 GCA_038091095.1 Leccinum incarnatum
AAGGGTAGGTGGGGGTGAGACGCAA
This sequence comes from Leccinum incarnatum, assembly GCA_038091095.1. NCBI lineage: Eukaryota > Fungi > Basidiomycota > Agaricomycetes > Boletales > Boletaceae > Leccinum > Leccinum incarnatum. The sequence goes on from JBBPNG010000015.1 coordinate 26, forward strand.
GTCGCACTCTGCCTGCTCATTCGCAAATCCACTGTGAACTCCAATGTCAGAGCTGATTCCTGGGAAGAGCGTCGAGTCCAAATTCGTCAGGAAGAAATCAGCATCAGTGACGAGGGATTGCCTATGTGCATAGTACTAGTGTGTGAGAAAAACCAGACAAAACATGCGCCGCCTATATTAGACCTCACATTTCCTCAGGGTTTGTTCCTTGATGGGCGACGATCACCGTGTCGAGATTGGGGTCGTATCCAACGTACCCTGCCATAACCCCATCAGTCAAGCCCCTCACGTGACAGATCAATTGTCTTACAGTACTGGATGGAGTCGCCGTTACCACCCGAAGCAACAGGCTTGAAGTCAGGGCTGGCTTCGCAGTTGGCTGGATTGAAGGGCAGCAAGTCAGCGTTCCATGTGCATATCATCCCAGAACAACACTTCAAATGGCCGCAACGTACTTCCACAATTCCATGCGAGCGTCTGGGAGGGGGTACAGTAACCCGCGCTCGCGTAATATGTGTACGGGTTAAAGTGGTCGATCTGCGAAGTCGTCAGCGCGGTTATAGACTGCCTCGCAGAGAGGGCTGGCGAGGCTTGGACCGCCACCACACTGAGAAATATGGTAGCAGCGAGAATGGAAGTCATCGGAATAGCAACAGTCCAGGAAGGAACTCACAATCTGCGACCGGTTCCATTCCACACTTTATACCAGTCCCCGGCCGCAGACCATTACAGGATCTCGCGGGCACGGTATAATTAGCAATGATGCCGGCAGGAAGAATTCGGGCAGGATCCCAGAGTCACATTATTATAAGTACTCGTCAGGCTGTCTGTCTGACAATGCGCACTCGGGGTCAATAGAGCTGCGAGCACCTGGGGCCATGTCCAATATTGGAATCTGTGCTACCAGTGAGATGCCTTTCGAAGACGCCAGTTTAGAAGATCCGGAAGAATCTTGGAAATTTGCACCAGTGTGCCAATGAACTCTATCTTGAGACCGTGAGACACCAGAAGCCGGTCGGGTCAGGAGCGGAACGAAGGCAAGCAGAAAACCAGACCCCACCTTTGGCCACCGTCTTCTGCGCCTTGTTCCGAGCCTCGGTGACGAGCCACTTAATCACCTGATTGTACTCTACCAGATCCAACGTCTGCCTATACGTCCGCATCGTCTCCATCAACGATATAGTATACGGATACATCCGCTCTTGACGTCCTTGTGATCATATGTGGCATCTGAAGTTCAACCACAGCTGGGTCCAGACTCCCGGAACAGCGTGATCGTCTACTGATCAAAATTGACCACGAGCCAGAACCCGCCCCACAGAGCCGGACGATCTCGAACAGACGTCCGTTCACGGACATGTCTCGTCGGTTGATTCGGACTGCAGCTTTTGAGCCTCTGTATATAATTCCTAAACTTGTCCGAGCACGTCCTCGACACGTGTAGGTCAGGAGCCGATCGATTTGTCGAGCCCAGGTGAGAGCCCCCGGGATCGACGGACGATCCCGCATCTGAAACATGCTTCCGAGAACTGGTATTGAATCTTGACCTGGCAAGGACGGCGTCAGCCAGCACTGTCCGGGAGGAGAGACGCAATGCGCGCCGTATCGTGTAGATGTTTGATGCTTGATGTGCTCCTTGACTGAATCGATGAGTAGCGTATGATACTCTGGGATGGCACCTGGGAGAGATCGGGATCGCTTACACGCCGTGTAAGCTCGAGGTACGAAAAGACGGCGACGGCGACCTTTGGTAGAATGAATAGCGTATTAAACTCCCATCCTTATAAATTTATACGCCTGGAAGATGAGAGATTGGAGAAACTTGATGAAGAGTTGTCGAAGTGGTTGAATAGACTGTGTTATGTAATTATTTTCCACGGTCGCAAAATCGAGTGAGTTTGATCGAGATCAGCCACAATTGTCCGGTGTGAGTGACCTTTACAGTAATACAGTAAACATGATCTTAGGTAGACAATATACATACAGTTGAATCGGAACTCTTGAATCACATCAAGAACTCGCAATACAGAAAGAAATTCACCCTTGGATATTTGAATCCCTGAAAAAAAAAGCGAGCACAGTAAAGAAAATAGCACCATCACCGTGACATCAAAACAAAATCGTGTTCTTAAGGGCCCACGTTGTAGAGAGTATCAATTCATAATTATCTGCGACTCCGAGTGGAAATTTTCTTGGCAGCCCATCGAGATGCCGTTGTAAGGACCATAGTGGTCGTCGACTACCCCATCAAGGATATCTGGCACGGTGCCGACGATGCACTTGGTGCTCGGATTGTCCTGGCCTGTTTTCCGATTCGACGCGTGTCGGTCATTATTGAAAATCAAAACAACAATAAGACTTACCAGGGCATGCCTCCCATTCGCCAGATTCCTCAATGTGCACCTCTCCCGACGGGTGAACGAAGCCCAAGTGCTCGCCCGGAACGATCGGAACCATATCCTTCTTGTTATTGATGTGGGTCAAGTGCAGGTTGGCATCCACGTATTTAGCGAACGCCCGATTTCCAACGCGAGGGAGACCGTAGCCGATCGTCTTGAAGGTCGTTCCCAAAGGCAACCACAGATGGAGGTAAACCGAGTCGAGCAGGGTGATTGCCGCGCCTACAGGACAATGACGGCATCGAAGTGAGAGTTATCGTCGACCCGAATCAGTCACCGGGGACGGATACAGATATTGTATACTCACCCAGCGAGTGACCGACCATCGTTACCGACGTCGTGCTATACTCAGACATTGTTTTCCGTACAGCAGCAAGAATAACCGTGGCAGTCCTGTCACGACCAAGTTAAAAGGGGTAGGTGGAAGTGAGACACAAGTCATACTTTGCCTGCTCATTCGCAAATCCGCTGTGAACTTCAATGTCAGAGCTGATTCCTGGGAAGAGAGTCGAGTCCAAATTTTCCAGGACGAAATCAATATCGGTGACAACGGAGAGTCTGCATCAAGGTGTGAGAACAGACGAGCAATAGATGATGACACGCAACAGCAATATTAGACCTCACATTTCTTTAGGCTGTGTCCCCTGATGGGCGACAATCACCGTCTCGAGACTGGCGTCATATCCGACGTACCCTGGCACAATCCATCATCCAAGTTCCTCGCATGGCAGAGGACACGTCTTACAGTACTGAACAGCGTCGCCGTCACCACCAGATGCAACAGTCTTAAAGTCAGGGTTGGCATTGCAGTTGGCTGGATTGAGGCAACGAATTAGCGTTCGATATATATACCAGTTTAGAGTAGCACATGAACGTGACATACCTCCACAATTCCATGCGAGCGTCTGGGAGGGGGTACAATAACCCGTACTCGCGTAATACGCGTACGGGTTGAAGTAGTCAATCTGCGGAGTCGTCAGCGGAGTTATCGACTGCTTCGCAAAGAGGTCTGGTGAGGCATGGTCCGCATGGACCGCCACCGCACTGAGAAATACAGTAGCAGCGAGAATGGAGGTTTTTGGAATCATGACAGTCGGGGCAAATATTCAAGGAACCCACCACTGGAGACAGTCGGATTTTATACTAGTAGATAGTCAGGATCTTGCGGAGGCTGGATATATTCATGTCATTGTGATGATGTCGGCAGGCTGGGTCGCCGATGCCATATGATACTAGTAGGAACGTCCAGGCGGTGAGATATACTGCATGTCCCCATGAAGCCTAAGTGAAAACTTAAACCTACAGGCTGCGGTCGTGCTCCAGATTCGCAACAGTTCTTTCAAGGGGCAGCTGGTAATTGGTCGGAGGGAAAGCCTTGGCCCAGTTGGGGAATACTGGTTTCGGCAATGGCCAATCAGTAATCTCAGGTCGCGGCGAAGCTCAACTGCTCGCCAGCAGACCATCCGATGGCACGGTCAACCTCAAATTACGCGATACGTGTCATGTCCCATCGTCAACGCTACCTATTGTCTCAAGAACGGTCAAACCAAGACGACTCGGAAACCGAGGTAAACGATGCACTCACTGGAGTCTGGCGTTGACCCGCCTAATGAAGAAGAGGTCAACATTGCCTCGGGTGAAGACCCTCACACGTACCGTGAGGCCATCAACTCTCCAGACCGTAGTACGGAGTGGGAGCAAGCAATATGCGAGACGAGCTCGACTCGATCAGGTATCCCGCACTATCAAACGTGACGTTGGGCATATCACACGCTACAAAGCCAGATTAGTCGCACGGCGGTTTCACGCAAGAACCCGGAGTTGATTTTGGCGAGACCTTTGCGCCCGATCGTCAATTCGTCTCCTATCCGCGATCGCCGCTGCCCTCGACTGGGAAATCCGTGTGTTACACGTCGACAACACGACCGCGATACGCATCCTAACCACACCGGACGAGATGTCCACCAGAACGTGTCGTCTACGCAGTTGTTTGAATTCGCTTAGTAATAATACCGAGTTTCCTTTCGACTACTCTTCTTCACCAGCGGTTATGACTTACTTACACTACACAGAATCGTTGATGTAGGTTTTGCACAGGTAGACCCGTGGGTGCCAGCAGTGACCCGCACCAGTACCCGCGACAAACGATGGGTTCCGATTTTCTAACCCGTACCGACACCCATGGTGGGTGTATACCTGCCACCACGTACAGACGAACGCCGTGCACGGCCCGCACGCACGCTACGACATGACACGACAGCAGCGACAACGACGACGTGACGTGGCACTGCACGGTGGCATTGGACTCGCCATCGCTCTCCCCACTTCGCTTTCCAACTTGCACCCCCATACCACTGACACCTATGCTAATGACACGACAGCGACGCAACCACACGGTGGGGTCGACGACGACGCCACGCGACGACTCGGACGACGAACGTGACGAACTTCGCGACGCGTCACAACGACCTCCCTCCCTGTCCCTGTCCCCGTTCTCCTCTCCTCCCCTGTCCCCGTACTCTCACCCCAGCGTGACGATGACTACGACGCTGCGACGACAACGACGCCATCGTCGATACTCCCGCCACCATCGTCGTCCCCAATACCTGTACCCGTGAAAAGCTCTAGAAGATTTGCAATACATCTTGACTTCATATCACAATCGAAATATGTCTTCTTTATTTACTGACGTATATAAAAGCTATGTCGTTCATGAACGCGGAACGCTTGTTATTCCGTATCAACAAGTCAATTTACCCCATTACCCTTCTTCCTGTCGTGTTCCATCTATGATCTCTAGCGCTCATCGCGCATGTATCGGTCGTGCAAGTACGCACTCTTCGTTTTCTCCGTTATGTCTCTTAGTCGTTTTCTCCCGCATCATTACAAGGTGTTGATGTGAAGAGTCAGTTATCGAAACTTGAATCCCTCAAGACGCGGATGTTTTTACGCTTTCTTACTCTACATGGACCCACGTGTGCATTGAAAGGGGTAAGAAGGAAATATGCTGTTGTTCCATTATCAATAATGACTTTGTCCATTGTTTCTCCTTGAGACTTGATGTCCGCCATATATGCATATGCAGGCATTACCGCAAGTTGTCGCAAAGTAACCATGGACTTATGCTCATTAGGAATGTCGAACTTGCGTTCCATTGGGGACAACAGTATTCGAGGTCACGGAGACGAACGAGTGTATCGAGGCCGACAACTTCAGGTAATACTGTATCTATCATGTGAGTAGTACATCATAGTCATTGGGAGTGACTAGTGATGAAGGACAAATATTGTGATTGTCCAAAAAATATCAATAACATAGGTAAAGTACGTATACATGTCGTTTGATAGTTGAATCGGAACTCTTGAATCTTTCAGAGCCCGTAATCCACCATTGAATCCCCGAAAAAAAAGTGAACACCGACAAGAACATAGCACCATCACATGAAAACAAGTTGGAGTTCCTAACCCATCAATGCAGAATTCTCTGTAACTCAAAGTCTCGCACTTAGCAGCCCATCTTGATGTTGTTGTAAGGACCATCGTGGTCACCGACGTTCCCCTCAAGGATATTTGGCACATCGCCGACGATGCACTGTGTGCTCGGATTGTCCTGGCCTGTTTTCCGATTCGACGCGTGTCGGTCATCATTGAAAATCGAGTACGAAATAATAAGACTTACCAGGGCATGCCGCCCATTCGCCAGATTCCTCGATGTGCACCTCTCCCGACGGGTGAACGAAGCCCAAGAACTCGCCCGGAACGATCGGAACTGGATCCTTCTTGTTATTGATGTGGGTCAAGTGCAGGTTGGCATCCACGTAGTCAGCGAACGCCTGGTTTCCAACACGAGGGAGACCGTAGCCGATCGTCTGGAAGGTCGTTCCCGAAGGCAACCACAGAGGGAGGTAAACCGAATCGAGCAGGGTGATCGCCGCGCCTACAGGACAACGACGACAACGAGGTAGATAATCAACCCGAATCAGTCACCCACGACAGAAACAAAGATTGGAAGTATACTCACCCAACGAATGACCGACCATCGTTACTGACGTCGTACTATACTCAGACATGGTTTGCTGTACAGCAGCAAGAACAACCGTGGCAGTCCTGTCACGACCAGGTTAAAAGGGTAGGTGGAAGTGAGACACAAGTCATACTTTGCCTGCTCATTCGCAAATCCGCTGTGAACTTCAATGTCAGAGCTGATCCCTGGGAAGAGAGTCGAGTCCAAATTTTCCAGGACGAAATCAACATCGGTGATGATGGACAATCTGCATCAAGGTGTGAGAAAGACGAACAATGCATGATGACACGCAACAGCAATATTAGACCTCACATTTCCTCAGTGTTTGTCCCTTGATGGGACACAATCACCGTGTCGAGACTGGCGTCGTATCCGACGTACCCTGGCACAATCCATCAGTCAAGTTCCTCCCATGGCAGAAGACGCATCTCACAGTACTGAACAGCGTCGCCGTCACCACCAGATGCAACAGTCTTGAAGTCAGGGTTGGCGTTGCAGTTGGCTGGATTGAGGCAACGAATTAGCGTTCGATATATATACCAGTTTAGAGCAGCACATGGACGTGACATACCTCCACAATTCCATGCGAGCGTCTGGGAGGGGGTACAATAACCTGTACTCGCGTAATACGTGTACGGGCTGAAGTAGTCAATCTGGGCAGTCGTCAGCGCAGTTATCGACTGCTGCACAAAGAGGGCTGTCAATGGTAGTGAGGCATGGACCGCCGCCGCACTGAGAAATACAGTAGCAGCGAGAATGGAGGTCATTGGAACTTGAATTATAACAGTCGAGGGGGAAAGTTCAAGGACTCACTGGAGACAGTTGGATTTTATACTAGTACATAGTCAGGGTCTTGTGGAAGCTGTATACAATTATGTCATTGTAATGATGTCGGCAGGCTAGGTCGCTGAGTGCCATACGCTGTAGGAACGTTCCGAACAGCCAGGCGGTGAGATATACTGTATGTCCCCATTAAGCCTAAGTAAAAAAACTTGCTTTGAGCTGTACAGTAAGCCTACCTGCGGGTCGTGCCCAAGATTCGCAACGGTTCTACCAGTTGGTGATTGGTCTGAGGGAAGCCTTGGCCCAGATGTGCTATCTTTCCTTGACTACATTGCGTTATGCTAAGCTTGCGCTCCGCATGGCATTCATGAAACGGTGAAATACGGAAGAGTTCCGGAAAGGGGGAAAAGAACAATTAGATTAGAGTCCTGCCAGAAATTCGCACAAGCAGGCCAAGGAATGTGCGAACCTATACCTTACGGCATAACCTTGAATTTTCTATTTCGCTCGAGTTTGAGAGTTGTGATTGGAGAAATGGGCGCCACCTGGACCTTCTGGTGCCGGCAGTGCCGGCACATTCATTGAAGTCCCGCACAATGCTCTGAACCGACTCACAGCGAGGCCCAAGTCAGCTTCTTCATCATGTCAGGTAAGAGCTTGAAACTATGTATGCTTGCTCACAGTAGTCAGGGAACCACCGAAAATGACTGCCGGGCCAGCGTCCTCGTCTAGAGACACAGGCGCTTAGTTGAAAAGCATACTTGCAGGCGACCCCGGTTCCCGAGTCAGTGGACAGACAGCCTTCAACTTGAAGTCTCTTCTTCGGGTGGCCCCCCGGCAATGCATCGCACTCAGCATGTCACCGACTACAGCGGATTCTCAATGCAAAGCATTCGTGCTTTGCATTTTAATATGCGCTCACGTTCGACCTTGCAGCACCCCTGGCTCAGTGACCGGGCCTGGGCCTGAAAGAAAGACTCAGGGCAATGGTGGTTGTGGAAAGAAGGCACGAGGAGTAGAGATCGAAGCCTAGACTGCAGGGACGCAACGGATGAGAACGGAATCGATAGCGGATCTAGGGGCTCCAGACCATCCCGCACGCATGGGAGAACGACCGGTCGAGACGAGAGTTGAAGGAAGCAGAGTATGTCCGAGGGAGGAAGGAAAGGGGACGGTATCGACATATCATGACACGAAAGCGGACATCCACGAGCTTAGTTGTCGAAACGATGATGCCCACCGAACATCCGCGTGAACGAAGAAGTAGCAAGTCACCAATTAACCCGGGATCGTGCAGATTCATTCAGGGGGTGAACTTTAACCATCGCATGCGAATACATACATGCTCAATGGGTCAGCGGCAGGGTCGGAGGAATGCTGTCGAGGAACTTCCTGTGAAACACAGCTCAGAAATACCAGCAAGACACATCGCTTTCTGTCAAGTGAGCGTGCTGGAGAAGATCAAGCTCGCACACTTGGGAGAAACCTACCAATTATAACCGATAGAAGTGTAGTACATACCAAGCTTCATACACAGAGCATACGTACTATTTCTGGCACTCGGAGTAACCCCAACAAGCAAATGACGAGGATACAGAAGCGTCACTCAATCTATAACACCGAGGTGATCTTCTTTAATAGTTCCGATGGCAAACTGTAGAAAGTGAATACGAGTAATTGAATAGGAGTAGAGGACGCACAATTTCTGTTGCGTCGACACGAGTACCTACGATTTTCAGACGGACGCGGGTATTTTTTTCGATGATCTATAGAAACGGCCCGTATTACTAGCGGGAAACAGAAGAAGTCGGGGGACTCATGCCTGATCATCCGATGCAAAAGACGGTGGATTCGAGTTGGGGTCAAACTTCATGTCTGGATGTATAAGCTACGGCGCAGTAAGCAATCGAAGTTGCAGGGACGCCGAAGTCTATACCTGGTGCGAAACGAAAACCTGTAATGGTCCCACGTCCGCGAAGAACCCCATCTATAGCTACGTCTCAGACGATGGCATGGGCAGAATTATGTTTGATCTACACACCTTGTTGACGTTATTGACAACACCATCCACCACTTCGCCTTTGAATGGCTTGAACACAATGGCGCGATATCGCGTAATGAACTCGGCTTGGCCACTCCCGCTGATGACCATGCCTTTTCCGATATCGAGAATTGAAACGACAGCTATGATGTATCCGAATGCTCCTGAACAAGTGCCTTCGACATCTGCATACAACTTGGACTCCAGGAATTGGAGCATCCGAGGCCCAAAGTAGGACGGGTGCAAGAGAATTGTATGGGTCAGTTCTTTCTACAGCAAATATCATTCATGATACAAGACATCAAACGACAGGGTTGACTTACAATGAAAAACATGTTGACGGTTAGTACAAGATAGAAGCTCACGTGACACTTTTTCTCGATGGTTGAAATTTAAAAAATCCAACTTGTTTCTTCTTTCTTATTCTGAACCTTCAAAGGACTTGCGACGCGTTTACAAAATGGTGACATATTCTGCTCTCTTTTCGTCTGGCCTGCTTGCACCTCGCATCGCTAGATCCACATCCCCTGTCTTACCGTCCTCGCCTCTGCCTCCTACAGCTAGTCCTGTAGACCCTGTCGACCGTCAGTTGAATCTGACACCGACACCATTGGGGCAGACCAGTCCATCTCCTAACGCTCTGGAAGTCAACACCAACGCCGAATGCAATAAAACGCGCAGGCGTCGTTCTAGCATCAACGTTGGTGCGAGCCCCATGGCTCTTATTAAGTCGCCCATTAGAAGTGCAGGCGCAGCCCTTCAACGAACTGGTTTCAGGTCTCCTGCACGTCATCGCGCTGGTAGCATTACCACGAACAACGCGCTTCAGAGTAACAGTCTCTATGGTAGATTTAGAAGCGGAAGTGTGGGTACCGCCAACTCGCTCAAACGGTAAGCTTCTGTAACCCAACTGGAACTTCTGTATGGATTTTGCTAACAGTAGTTAGTCTACGTCGAATGGTCCACTACCCTGCTCCCCTTGCGCCACCAAGTGTGCCACTACCTGCTCTTCCTCCTTCGCCAACTGTCAAGTGTGGCAGCTCCCTCTTACCGCCCGCCGTCTTGGTCCCCACGCCGCGACATCCTCTCACAAACCACTCAGAAAATTCCGGGGACCCCTTCTCGCCAACGTTGCACCCAGAAATGTTACCAAGTTCGGGTTACATTCACAGAATGCCCTGCAAGATACCACAGGGTCTTCCCGGTTCCGGCGGTGATGCGATCGATGAAGTAATGACAGAATACTAGAAACAGAGTCACGGTATATTACTGATGGTTTGTATGACCATCGAACTTGCTAATGTCATGTAACACCACTGCGCTGGGTCGCATCTATCTTTCTTGATATCTATCTATCCTTTTCCATCCATCTCATACACTATACCCTACTTAATCTCATACTATGTCCTCCATATGTCAGAACCAGCCTTTCATTTATTATGATCCTTATTCATCATACCTTGCTAGTCAAACTCGATTATGTCTGCCAAGTATCGTATCGGCACTTTTGTAATTCGAAGTGGTTGTATATACCCCAGCTAGTACCGCTTTGAGATCTGAACTCTGCAGGAAGTCGTGGAACAGTGTTCGCTCGGCGGCACACGCGACTCGAAGGTAGCATCATATTTATTATTAATTTTTCAATGCTCATAAGGTTACATGGGGGAAACACAAGTATCCGAGCCTTACGCGATATCTATGATGGATTAATATTATGATACGTGAGCCATGATGGAATCCAGAACTGCTGGCGTTGACGAGTCGTCATGGCGCTAAACTGATGTCGTACTAGTAGCCACTGTTCACAAGATATTGACGCTGTTGCGATGGCTTCCATCAATGTCTGAGCCATACGGAAGCCATCTAACTTCTCGTGATATATAGACACGAGTTAGTGTGTCGAGAAATTTACTGCGGAGCAAAAGTAAACAAAAAATCATGGGAGAAGGAATGGTGTCCGAACATCGGCGCTGGAGAAAATTGAACATACTACAAATAATACGGCGTGCTCACCAACGATGACGAAGACAAGGTCAGCCTCAGAGTATGTACTGACCCGTTTGCCTGGCGAGTACCCATTCAAGGAGATTCTGTCTGGGTATGAACCATGGACGCTCCGAAGAGGAGCAAAATGAATTTGATAAGATCTTGACTGCCGGCTAGTCACAGCACAGTAATGGCAGAAGATCTATGAAACAATAGCATCAGATACCGTACACGGCGTTACTTCAAACTGCACAAGATCATCGACATACTCCAACTTCTGGCGCCAACGAGTGGCGGCCCGTCCTTCTCGAATCGCTGTGCCAACGGTGCGCCTGGAGAAAGGCATACACTACCATGCCCGCGGAGTCTGTTGAATGTGGCCAGTCTTACTTGAAGATCTGAGGGCTGAGGGCTGAGCCCTCGTTCTTGGAGTCGAACCAGTGGTGCACGTGGGTTCGGAGCCCAGCATCAATCAAATAGCGGCCAGGCCACGGGCTGTTACCCATAATCTGCGCACGTGTACGGTGTAACTCCACTTTTCCATCTTGGTAGGATGGTAGCCAATCGCAAAAATTCACCGTGATACTGCAGTGTTTCAACCGAGCACTTTCTTGGCGAATCCTCCTCAGTGTAGCGTTGCCGCAAGGTGAGGTCGAGGTGACCTCTCGAGTTACAAGCAAACCTTCTTCCGAGGTAGCTCGGATGTGGCGTCCTTCCGAGTCGCAATTTCGCACGCCTTATGGTGGCACGTCGAACAAATAAGTTACGCTTCCAGCCATAAACTCCCCGAGGACAGTTACATGCATGTATATACTATACGATTCAAGGACCCGACACATAGTATACGAAAGAGCGATAAAAGCACGACCTAGTAGTGAAAGAAAGAAAAAAACAAAACAAAAAAAGAGTGATTCCGTCGATGCTACGACATCTACGCATGACAATCGAGTCGAAACAGCGCCTCCTCCGGGCCTCCCCCTTCCGTTCTCCATAGGATGTTGATTCCGTGTCGCTCTAATTTCTTTCGAGTTTCCGGTACCCCCCCCCTACTCTTCGTCTTCGAACCGCAGTATCTGCGCGTCCTCGTCCACGGGCAAGTTCCGATATCCGCGGCGCGCCCGATATTCCATCGAGAGTGACTCGAGCCTCGAGGCAACGTACTCGTACGTGATGCCCGCTAGTCCAACGAGGAACCAAGGAATGGACGCCAGCGTGTCCACAGCACGCGAACCTGTACCCGTACCCGAACTCCAACTCCTGTACCCGCTCGGATTGTCGCCAGGGAGCCGAATCGCACTGTGGAGTTTAGGTCAGCATCAACAAAACTGTCCCTCACACGCAAGGGAATGCGAAAACGTACCCTCTCGCACGCCCACTCTTCTTATACCACCACCAAGCGACGAGCGCTGTGAGCGCGAACGGGAACATGAGTGCCATCATCCAGAACAGCGCACTGTGGCCCCTGATGCCCGGACAAAGATGTGACGTTCCATGGTCAAGCCGGATACCCCCCTCACAGCTTGAGTGCGTGACCTTGCGGTACGCGGTCCGTTCATACCAATACTCCTCGTAGTTCCGGCAAGAGTCGTCGTCGGGGAGCGACGTAGTGCCCAGTACTGGCACGCAGTTCCCCTCGCTGTTTTTCACGTAGTTGAATTCGCTGAGAACAAAAACGTGGTAAATGGTCGTTCAAGTGAAATTGTGGGGGATCCGACGACTTACCACTCAAAGTCGTCTGCCGAACAGGCACAGTTATGGACGATCTCGGGTGCGGCTTTTACTGTCTTGCCAACGACGCAATTGGCATCGCGTTTACGGCGTTCGTACAATGTCTGCAGCAGACGCGTTCATCGTTACAGTGAAAAAAAGAAAAAACAATGCAGGAACGTACCTGACGGCCAAATAGACACGCCTCTGTTCTGCCCTCGCTAGGACTCCATAATTCAAAGTCATCGCGACTCGAGTCAGCTCGGTTCAACACACCTAAACGAAGAATCATCAGTCCACTGCAAAGACAACCTCGAACGCGAACCTACATTGTCGGCGGGTCAAGGACGTAAAGTCGATGTGCACGATCGTCGACGCCGCAGAACCTGGCGCATACCCGAGGAGCATAAATTTCCTGCTCGTATCCTCGGGCACAGAAACGATGGTGTTGATCCTCAGCTTCTCGTTGCCGAACTTGTACTCCCGCCACGTGATACCCTCGTCCGTGGTGAACAAGATGTGGTCTGTCGGCTCCTCGTCGTTGACGATCAAGATGATCGACCCCGAGTCACCAAACTCCCAGAGGTAGGCGTCCTTGTGGACCTCCTCCCACGTGAATCCGCCGTCGCGGGAAAGGAAAGTATCACAGTCCGTGTAAGGAGCGAGCACTTCGCCCACGTTGCCGACCGCCATGACGACACCTACGACGCTCGGACTGCTGTATGTTGCCCGGGCGTCTTTGCGCTCTGTGAACCCATGTACTTGAAGGGCGCAGCTCTGTAGAAATGAATATCAAGGTGCACCAAGGAAAATGAGCGCAACGCACTGTCGTCGAGCAGGGATATGGCCTTCCTTGAGAATCGAGCTTTGGTGGAGCAAGCGGCTTCCAAGTTCCGCCTACAAATGCGTTCGTTCAGACATCCGTATGCCCCATCGATACCCCAAACCCAAGAACACCCACCGTCATTGTGCGTGATCCTCGTCTGGAGCACCTTCGTCCCTGTCAGTGATGCCTCTGCGGGGTTTGCCACGACGTTGACCATCGCGATGCCGTCCAACCCGACAAACTTTTCGAAATCTGCAAACCCGATTTCGTTCCTGTTGACGTTCTCTATGGACAGGCCAAAGTACGTTCCGTTGGAATTGGACTTGAGGATATTTCCCCAGAAGGGGTTCGGCCATTCGGACATGGTCATGTGCAGGAAGATGGAATCGGTGCTTGATTCCAACACGGTATATGCCTGTTGGCATCGCTGTTAATGCTACTAATCGTGGAAAACGCACTCGACAACATACATGAGTATCGGGATGCATCCCAGGCGGGAACTTTCCAGTCGCGAACGTCAACCCGTCAAGTGATACTTGAAGATCTAGCGCGTTTTTCGCAGGAATGTACTTCATGCACGTGAGCCTTTGCATTACGGAAAAAAATGTACACTACACCACTCACCTCGGCCACGATGAGGTACTCCCAAAATTTGGTGAACCCAACGACCTGCTCGAACAGCTTCGTCTTCTTGCCATAGAAATCCCTGCCCGAGATGAGCTGTAACGGGTTTTCGTTTCCAAACACTCGCTGCGAGCCCTGCTTGTCCTGGTAGGACTCGCACAGGATCTGGCTCTGGTCTACAAGCAGGTCCTTGTCGCGCGCCCAGTCGCAATTCCGCACATAGTCTTCGATGAACTGCCACGTCCGTCCGTTGTCGCGCGAAAACTGAGCCTGAGCGCGGCATTTCGATGACGAAGCGTTGTCGCAGTCGGCGTCGCCGATCCAGATGAGAGAATCGGAACGGGGCTGGAACCGGAGCGTCGCTACACCGAACGTGTTCGGACGCGAGGGCGCCTTTTGCTCGAACCAGAACCGACCGCCGGAGGTCGTGTAGAAGAATTTTGAACTATCGGTGATGACATAGGCTCGTTCGTTCGTATGACTGTGCATGTAGAACCCCAGGAGACGTTCCCCAGGGAATTTTTGTTCCCAGGTGAGCCCCTCATTGCTCGACTGCCAGACTGTGTTGTCTGCCAAAAAGACGAGGATAGTCTGGTTGGTTTGCTTCAGCATCTATAATGTTAGATAGTTCTGTCATTCGCTTACGCTCGATTCTTTGAAGAACTGGTACTGAAGAATCCTGGCGTTGAATGGATGCTGGATCCAGGGTAAGCATGGAATCGACGCAACAAAGCCAAAACGACGTACAACTTGCGAAGTAATATCGCCCTCTGGTGGTTCGGCTACATTCATATGCCAGGGGTATTAGTTGTATAGATCAAACCACATCAAATGAACGAGCGGACCTTGCGAACATGATTTCTGTACAGGCTCGTCCTTCTTTTTACCCTTCTGCTGGTCACACATATTGCCCGCTATCAGCCTGTACCCAGATGAACCCGTGTACTTTTCGTCGGGTTTGCCAGTCATACACATATCGCTCGGGATATGCTCGAGTCCTGTTGGAACACATTCGTCGCCACTGCGAACGTAATTGTAGTCACTAGGGTAATAAGTTCATAATGAATACGAGTACAGATTCCAACAGCGAGCGCCACCTACCACTCATAATCATGGTCTTCACAAGGGCATGGATCTTCGTGGACGACAGGGTCTCGGAATTTCTCGCCCACATAGCAGTCTGCGTCGGCTTTGCGACGATTATACCATTGCTGGAGTCCCGTATCGTAGGTAAGCAGGCATTTCTCGCTCAGATGTGCTCGCAGAACCCACCTTGCGCCCCATCAAACACTGCGTCTCGGACTTGCCATGTGCATACCAACGCTCCAAGTCCTTATCGCCACACTTACGGGACCGCATGCCAGCGAAGTCCAGATATATCACTGCATACCGACCTTCGCCTTCCCTGTGATCCTTCCGGGAGTACTGGGCGAGGAAAATAAACTTCTGTGACGTCGCGTCGCTGACGGTGGTAAGCGCCTTTGCGCGTACGCTGACACCGAGGTTCAGCGATTTCCTGCACAACGCGGGCGCGCGATCAGTACGAAATGCAGATGAGTCCACGACGATAGCTTTACCATGTGCTTCCGAAATCGAGAGAGTAGTTGACGGTGTCCGTTATCTCCTCATCGTTCACGGCCAAGATGACACCGCCTGAATCGCCAAATTCGTACATGTGCGCTTGCTTCAGGACCATCTGCCACGTCAGCCCGGCGTCTGTACTCAGGAACGTGTCACACTCCTCATATGGGGCCAGATGCTTCCCGATTGAGCCGACCCCCATGACGAGGCCAGGAGCGGTTGAAGAGAAGATGGGTCCAAAATTGTGGGGGTCGGTGACGGAATGCAGGTGCAATGAACACTCGTCCGGTCTGGAAGGGTCGCAAGGGATCTGTTTGCCATCGCTGTCCCGCGACGGTGCAAGAATGGGGGACCAAGTGCTGCCTTGCGGAGTGTCAATACAGATGTCACGGAGGAAGGAGGTGACGATGACCTACCGTCATCGAACGTGATCATCGATCTCAGCTTCTTCGGCACATTCTTCCTCTCCACGTCC
This sequence comes from Leccinum incarnatum, assembly GCA_038091095.1. Taxonomy (NCBI): domain Eukaryota; kingdom Fungi; phylum Basidiomycota; class Agaricomycetes; order Boletales; family Boletaceae; genus Leccinum; species Leccinum incarnatum. Next base: position 16,471 of record JBBPNG010000015.1, read on the forward strand.
TGAGCATTCAACACCACGTTAGCTATTCCAATTCCATCAACCCCGTGCACGTTCTCGTAGTCCACATATCCTGCAAAATTGCGATTCGTATCTTTGAGACTCTCCACGAAATAAGTTCCGTTCGAGTTGCTGACGAACAGCGTTCCGATCGTGTTTTGGTCCTGGGCCATCACGTCCACGGCCAAGGAGTGGATAGTCGACTCCACGACCGTGTACGCATTCTGCCGTAGACGCGCTTGCGATGCATGAGGAAACTGTGCCTTGGCCCACTCTTTTGTATCCACCGTCACATACAGATGCATGTCGCCGTCGTTCCCGGATGACACGTCCTTTAGCGCGACCACTGCGAACTTGGACACGATGGCAAACGCCACGACGCCCTTGGCATTCTTCCCGATTCCGAGGTCCTCGATGTCAACATTGTTGAAAAAATCGATAGAAGAGAAGAGTCGGGAAGACGAGAGTGAATGGGAGGTTCCAGTACTAGATGAATCGAAGGCGATGCAGTATATGAGGTTCTCGTGAGCACCGTGCTTGAAGTCCTTGGAACTGTGAGCGAACTGACAGTTTGAGGTGTCTTGTAGGAGTTCCTGTGGTGTCGAGGAGAATGCGTCCGTAGTATAATAGGTCTAAGGCAGGATAAGCAGGCGCCAAGGGATGAATTTGTGTAGATACTCGCCACGTCGGTGCAAACAGTGCTCCAGCCCACCCGCTCGCACATAGTCCCCTGGTACAGTATGTGATCCCATTTATCAGAGTGGAAGGAAAGTGGTTTTGCAGTGTAGCTGAGAGGAGCGGGGACATCAAACGAGCGCCAAGTCTTGCCACGGTCCTCGGTGCGGTAATGAGTCGTGCCGTCCGTCAATGCGAACGCCTGTGTTCGAGTAGCGTGGCCATGGGTTTCATGAATACTTGATTATGGACGTCACTCACATATCTGTTATCGAAAGGATGGGATACCACCGTAGTGACTACGCCGCCCATGATGTCGTCTGCCTTATTCCAGGACTTGCCCTCGTCCTGGGACACGTAAACGGTTCCAGTAACGATGTCATGGTAGACAACGCTCTGCAGACGAATGCAAGGTTAACTCAGAACTAGATAGGCGCGGAGACGAACGCACTGAGGTGTCTTCAAAGAAGAACAACCGGACTGGTAAGTTGTGAAATGGGTTTATCTTGAAATCTGGCTCTTGCGCATCAGCGTATCCGACGTATATTAACGACCAGAATACTGCCAACAGCAAGGCAGCAGTCCCTCGGCAGAACGCCATGGTGGTGGACGAGTTGTGTGAGGCGTACGTGTCCGCAGTAGGGTATTGGTATTGGAGTCTAATGGTATGGCTGTGAACTATTACCTAAATCAATCATACAGGGTCGGCAGTGCCACCCGGGCACTTGAAAACCGAACATGGAAGTGCGATGGACCTTCGAGGCCACCAGCCAATGATCCCCGATCAGAGTTGCCATAGGAGGTCTTCTTCAGACTCGACAATGTATGTAAGTATCAGCTTCCAGCGGCGGAACTACCTTGCATGATGATCATAATCCGCCAACCGTGGCATATTATTTAGCCCACTTCCTCAGGCCAGCGCTCAGCGCTCAGCCAGCGATTTACTGCTTTTCGGGCGCGCACCTTCTCGGAATGATCCGATTTAAACTTGCATCAGTAGTCTGGTAAAGGACCACCCCGGATATATGGTCGCCGTCGTTTGTCTAGGCTGTAAATCGGGCCTCTACGGATCACACTTCTTCCGATTCACCCCAAGACAAACAGTCACGGTCAGACGTACGTGTCCATATGGTCGATGACTATGTAAGCACATAAACACCTGCAGTCGAAACTTGGCAAGCTCAAGCGATCTCTTGAGCTGACGGGTCGGGAATTACCGGCCAGAACTGTTGGGTTCTAGTACGGCGCGGGCCAGCCTGAGTCCGTCACATGAAGCCACGCATCCAAGCCCGGCTTCCCAAACACATGGAAAATATTATTATTGCTTTCGGGATCTTCCCGGAAAACTGTCCGAGCATGTCGTCTAGCCCTGCGTGCTCGTCGGTCTCAGGCGTGGTACCCCGAAACAAAACGCGATCGTGAGCCGACGCATCCGGAACTACAACGAAGAAGCCTCGTCATTTCGATTGTGTCGGTCTGGGCCGCGCGAGCGCCGAGCGCTTCCCCTGTGGTATATATGCATCCGTGTGCGTGGAAGGAACGGGCCACCATCATCGCATTTGCCGTCGCTGTCGTGGGTCACCATCCTCCGAAGTCCTGAGCTACGGTACAGGCACGGAGATTGAGAGTGATGGTGTGAATGGGCGCCGTTTAGAGCCTGCGAAAGTTCTCATCGGGGAGCTAGTACGCAATCCCGACCATCTTCTTTCCAAGGCTGTTCAGGTGAACTACCACCTACCGCGCAGAGGGAATAGGATTGGGGAGGCAGCGAAGGCCAAGGGTTTGTTGAAATGCGCGATACTCGTCCGCGAGGTGGCCAGTTGCGGAAGAGGTTTCTCACCAGTTATAGCTGATCTCACAGGCCGTCGTCCGAGCTACCAGGAGTCCAGGACGCTTTTCGTACCCAGTACTGTTTTGTCGTTTGGATGAAGTCCTCCCTTGTTCAACCCAAATGCCTTCCGAGCTACGGACAAGACTAGATGATTGTAGAGGGTCTGCCAAAGTGGATGGATCAAACACTTGTCCGTAAAGTTACTCGAGCACAATGTAAGGAGAGAATCATCCAGAACCACCGAACGCCCTCCTTCAAGTTGGCAGGGGCAAACAAAGACCAATGTGCTTGGGAAGGATAGCAGTCGAGTGCCACGACAACGACACGGGGGATACCAATCACCCTGACCCATGTCTATTCATCGCTCGACTTATGAGCGGATTGTACGAGAACAAAGCTCACCAAATCAGCTATCTGACTCGGGAGGCTCACTCCCGTCCAATGTATCCTTTGTCTCGTTAAATTCCCTCACACGCTCTCGTATATTTCTTCGTCGTTCCATACCGTCTAACTGTGCGTCTTCACGCGCCTGGATGAGGTTGGCGGCCGCAGAATGCGAACGCTGCTCTACCCGGTCCAGGTGGGAGCTAAAAGAGCTTATCGCCACGACCATCTGGAGAGAGGTTCCAGACGTGGGTTCGATGGTTCAAGGTCATATATAATGTTGAGCATGTCGAAGAAATGGAAGCTCACCCCGACGAGCACGAATGCCATGATGGTATACCGGACCTCAGAGTCATCAGTTTCGGGGGCCGTGGTCGTTGATGATGACGATGCAAATTCCGAGCGGCGAGCACGTCGCCGAAGTTCTGCGCGCATAGCCTCATCTCTGGCTTCATAATAATCCCACTCGGCCGTACGCGGTCGACTCCGAGTACTTCGACCGCGGAGGGCGCCATATGCATGTGTGACGGCGCGGAAACGGGCATTCTGCACCGAGGGAGAAACATTGTGTTGTCTGTGAGCTGCATCTGGGTGATAAACCTTCACGAGTTCGTAGTCTGATGGTCATTAGCGACGTAGGGAGTGACAGTTAGGAGAACTCACACCGTGACTTTATCTCTGCCTGCGACGCATTCGGAGGAAGACAAAAAATTTCATGAGGCTTCGGGTTCCTGTGAGAGGGAAATGTAAAGGAACATTTTGTGCTGAGCAGGCGCAGACACTGCTGCCAGGGAGGTCGAACGGTCAGTACGCGGATAAGCATCTCACTCGGAATGACCCGGAGATGTCGGCAATGTGGACTCCGGAGGGATACAGCGGCACCCCGGAAATCCCCGCGACCGTTTCGCGTGAGCGCTTGCCTCATTTGTTTGCAAATATGTCATGACCATGATGCATTGATGGTTCGTCTCTACCGCAAATGTGTTTTGAATACAGTACTGATTGCGGCACGCTTCTGCGATATATTCCAACAAATGAAAGAAAAATAACTACAAAGTTTTAATCCCTTGCAAACAATGACTTGTCTTGTTTCAACAAATATTTCACCTGTGCTTCAAAAGAAATGGCAGGGTGATTAAAGCCGTCAATTCCCCAAGAATTCAAGGGAGGAAACATCTATGACATGATGCCTATCACTCACAAACTGACTGCCCGCATGTAAGTGCAGAAACCGTTTGTGATCAAGAACGCGCGCCTTCATTGCCTCTCTACTTTGGGAGAAATCAACATATTAATCACCAATGAGTACGCAACATATTCAATTATGTACAATAATCTCTTGAACCTGTTCCCAATTAATCTCTTCCTGTCTCGCCATCAGGTACTTGGTTGACTTGCATCGACCGCAGGTAACCAAGATCGTTGAATTCTTGTGCTTGGTGTCGATAAGACTGTCTAACTTATTTTCGAACTGTACCGTGCACCATCACTCAAACACCACTCCGAGTCATTGTGTGCTACCACAAACTTAATCCTGCGCTCCACCAGGAATATATCATGACCGACATCTTGATGTCAACATGAACTCAAAAGCAGATGCACGCAAGAATTATCACCGAATATCTTCAGGCAATGCCTCATGACCTGGTGACCATGATACATAAAGTTAGCAAGAACATACACAGGGTCAGGCTGCCGGAGTTGTTTCGCCATCAAGAAAAACCGACACTCTTTGCACAGCTTCACGATCCCCTGCCGATGCCGATCAGGCAGCCTGAGGCAGGCCGCATCCGCATGAAGAATAATAGCCTTACCGTACGCTTCCAGATTATATGTTCGAGGAAGAGCAGCAGGAGGCACGCAAACATTTCGCAATAACGAGAAATCAATGCAATTACCTCAACCTCTTCTACCTTATTCGCAGCCAGAGAAAACGCACAAACAGTGCGATCATCGTAGCAACATCTGTTTGACACTCACGGATCATATCGGATCAACTTGTTCGCCCGCGTTCTACTGGGAGGAAAATTAGCATCATGATCTGTTATACTGTGACACAGTAGCAGTAGCATTCATGATATGTGGAGGAGCAGCCAACTGCGCAGGACGGCACCCATTTCACATGCATTCTCTGTGGTGAGCTCGGAAGAAGCCGGAAGTTACAGAAGGCACCGACAAGACTTTCCATGCAGAATCAATGCATGCAAAAGCTCCCAAATTGTATGCTTACGATGATATTGAATTGCGTGCGACTGGCAGAGTGCTTACAAGTGGTCGTGTATATTTTTGAAGAGATTCTTTGCGTCGACGGACTCAGCATCCCACTTACCCACGCCACAATCTACCCACGCCACGGATACCGGTCCGGTCCGAAGCGAGTTTTCCTTGGGGACCAAGAATTCGAAGTGCTGACTAATAAGGTGACTATGCCTTATTTTCTACTATCTGGACCCTCGGCTCGGCGAATGGTAATGGATGCATCAGCCTTGCTTTTGATACTATACTTACACTCTGTCCAGGTGCTCGAACATGCGGCAGAAAATTCGCCTAATTAACCCAGATTCCCATGTCCGCTGATAGTGTTAGTAATGCAAATGAGGTGCCTGTTACCACGGGTAACGCTGCCTCTGGATGAGATTGTTCGTTTGAACTTTGTATCCCTTGGACACTTACTATCATGTGCATCAACGACCAATGTCAAGTCGCAGCCAGCTGCAATTGCACGCCTCAGGTACTCGATGGAGCCTCCACAGACGCACCTAGGGGTTCGTTTCATCGTTTGCGCTCAAGACGAGAGCTGACCGGCTCCCTAGTCCTCTTTCGAAGGCTAGGTATCTTTGACAGACTGCTGACACCGCTCATCCTGGTATCCATGGTTGTCGGCGTGCTCATCGGCGACTTTGTCCCTGGGGTCCAAGCGGCGTTCGACACGGTAAAATTCGATAGTGTTTCCGTTCGTGAGCAACCCATCCAATCGATCGATTAACAGCGCACAAACAGCGCACTCTAAACTTTGTCATTCTCAGCCATTGCAATCGGACTGCTCATCATGATGTGGCCTATCCTTACTAAAGTCCGCTATGAAGCTCTCGGTCACATTCTGATGTCCAGAAAACTCTGGATACACATGGGCATCAGTCTCGTTCTCAATTGGGTTGTCGGTCCTTTCGTAATGCTCGGGTTGGCGTGGGCGACGTTGCCAGATCTCCCTACATATCGCACTGGCGTCATCATGGTCGGGATCGCGCGATGCATCGCTATGGTCATGATATGGAACCAGCTTGCAGGCGGAGACGCCGACTATTGTGCTCTCCTCGTCATCGCGAATTCGATATTGCAGATCATACTCTACTCGCCATACGCGGTACTCTTTATCGACGTAATTGGCTCCAGCCAGACCTTGCGCCTCCAATATGGTTCGGTAGCAATCTCGGTACTGATTGTAGGTCGATCGCTGATATCGACATCTGTTCCTTGCTGATGTTCTTGCTGCAAAGTACTTGGGCATCCCTTTGGTAGCGGGAGTGATCACTCGCTTCACCCTCATACGCCTCACTTCGAGACGGTTCTTTGATGACGTATTCATTCCGCGATTTTCTCTACTCGCTCTCCTCGGTCTCTTATACACCATCATCGTCATGTTTGCTTACCAAGGACACCACATTGTACACAACCTGGGCCCTGTCTTCCGCATCTTCGTCCCGATGATCCTCTACTTTTGCATCATGTGGACATCGGCGTTCTGTCTGATTTATTACCTCGTTCGAAGGGAAGCCCGGCGCGGAAAATCTGCAGGCCCGACTTTTGATTACGAGGTGGCAGTCGTCCAGGCTTTCACAGCTGGAAGCAACAACTTTGTAAGTGTGCTGCACTCGTAGTGCATATGAGCAGGTTTGCTCATGGTATTGCGTTTTGACCAGGAATTGGCGATCGCTGTGGCGATTGCAGTATATGGTGTTGGCTCTGACCAGGCGCTGGCTGCCACCATTGGGCCGTTGGTAGAAGTACCGGTGTTACTTGCCTTGACATGGGTGGCGCAGTTGCTTCGGACGAGGCTGGATTGGGATGGTGACTTCTATCGCAACTCTGATCACAATTGTGGTGGAAAAGTCCCTGTGGACAAGGAGAAGGGAGATCTGAGTCCGGAGATCAAGATAGAAAAGGAACAAACCTAAATGTACCTTGTCAGTAATGTTGAGGATGGCCGTTGTGCAATAGCTTGTGTACCTTGTCGAATGCAAAAGAGTAGTTCTTTCATGCTATCTTGTGGTATATACACCATACGCTTGAGTCATCTGCATCAAGTGCGACGTTAGTACAAATAGTGGCTGCCGACCAACACTACCACAAGTTTGATTGCGTGTATGGTGTATCAGATAGAATGTGTTTCTTCTCACAGGTTGCATACACTTTGTACATAGCAGATGCAGCAAGCTGAAAACATTGACTCGGCCACAAAAACAATACCATTTGACAGGACTCAGCAACAGGATTTCTCTAAGTACAGGTCTTCTACAAAAAGTAAAAAGCAGATGCTATGGTAAGGAAAATCATGAATATATGTATGTCAGTCCTTCCAACAAGACACCCAAAGTTCTCCAAACAAAGATGGATCAAAATGAGGCTGATATACAGTAGTGGAAGCTATGATCAAAGAGTGCATTGGAAGACAAAAGTGAGGTCTGTTCCAAGGAGCAATCCAACCAAAAAGAATACCATCAGGAGATTGAATCCAGCCATCCTTCTCATATAAATCACCCCATGAAAATAGATCTTTCACCCTCCACACCTTGATAGACCTTTCAAGAGATCCAGAAACAATGTAGGATCCATCAGGTGAATAGGCAACTGAGCTGACTGAATTTGTATGCCCCTGGATTGATCTCCCCACCAGCTGACCACTGATTACTTTCCAAACCCTGATTTTGTTGTCCCATGAGCCAGAGACAATATGCACTCCATCAGGTGAGAAGGAAATAGAATTGACTGCATCTGTGTGTCCATGGAATGGACCTGCCACAAGCTGCCCACTAGTTGCATTCCAGACTCTGACAGTGTTGTCTGATGAGCCAGAGATGATATGCTTTCCATCAGGTAGGTAGGAAACAGAGTTGACAGCACTCATGTGCCCCTGGAAGAGTACATGCTGACCACTGGTTGCACTCCAAACTCTAATGGTGCTGTCCATTGAGCCAGAGACAATATGCTTTCCATCAGGTGAGTAGGCAACAGATTTGACTGAGTATTTGTGTCCCTGAAATGGACCTGCAACAAGCTGACCACTGGTTGCACCCCAAACTCTAATGGTGCTGTCCATTGAACCAGAGGCAATATACATCCCATCAGGTGAATAGGCCACAGAATTGACTGAATCTGTGTGTCCCTGGATTGGACCCACTACAAGCTGACCACTGGTTGCATTCCAAACTCCAATGGTGTTGTCTGATGATCCAGAAATGATGTACTTTCCATCAGGAGAGAAGGAAATGGAGTTGACTGCATCTGTGTGCCCATGGAATGGACCTGCTACAAGCTGACCACTGGTTGCACTCCAAAGTCTAATGGTGCTGTCTGATGACCCAGAGACAATATGCCTTCCATCAGATGAGTAGGCAACAGATGTGACTGAATCTGTGTGCCCCTGGAATAAACCTGCTACAAGTTGATGATTGGCTGCATCCCAAACTCTAATGATCCCATCCTCTGAGCCAGAAACAATATGCATCCCATCAGATGAGTAGACAACAGAGTTGACTGAATTTGCATGTCCATGGAATGGGCCTGCTACAAGCTGACCACTGGACATATCCCAAATTCTAATGGTGTCATCATTTGAGCCAGAGACAAGATGCATCCCATCAGGTGAGCAGGCAACTGAGTAGACTGAACTTGTGTGCCCCAAGATTGGGTCCACCACAAGCTGGCCACTGGTAGCATTCCAGATTCTGATAGTTTTGTCAGATGAGCCTGAGACAATACACATCCCATCAGGTGAGTATGCAACAGAGTTGACTGAGTATTTGTGTCCCTGAAATGGACCTGCAACAAGCTGACCACTAGCTGCACTCCAAACTCTAATGGTGAAGTCCAAGGAGCCCGAGACAATTTGCATCCCATCAGGTGAGTAAGCAACAGAGTGGACTATATCTGTGTGTCCATGGAATGGACCCACTACAAGCTGACCACTGGTTGCACTCCAAACTCTAATGGTTTCATCTGATGAGCCAGAGACAATGTGCTTTCCATCAGGTGAGTAGGCAACACATTTGACTTCATCTGTATGCCCCTGGATTGGACCCACTACAGGCTGACCACTGGTAGCATTCCAAACACCAATAGTGTCATCTGATGAGCCAGAGACAATATGTTTTCCATCAAGTGAGAAGGCAACAGAGTTGACTGAATCTGTGTGTCCCTGAAATGGACCTGCTACAAGCTGACCACTAGTCACATTCCAGACCCGAATGGTGCTGTCCATGGAGCCAGAGACTGTATGGATCCCATCAGAAGAATAAGCAACAGACACAACACCACCAGTGTGCCCTTGCATTGCATGAATCTCAGCTGGCCAGTTTGGAGGATTTCCTGAAGTGATATGCACATGCTTTTGAAGATGGTTTAACCATAGCGCACAAAGTGGGGAACCAGAGGGAGTTTGTGCCATGGCTGATAGATAAAGATGGCAGGTGGAATCTCTGAGCACAAGAGAAAATACTTGAATGAACCGAGAACCTTCTGATGCTAATGTGGCAATCTCAAGGTCCTGTTGATAGTCCATTTAGTATTTTGATGACAAATTAAACTGGATAGTTCTACCTTAGCCCATTTTTTCAGGATGGTACAGTTCTCAATGGCAGATTGGATAAACAATAGTGGGAAAAAAACTGAGAGAAGACTGATAGCTTCCAGCCAATAGGGGAAGAAATCCTTGAGAAAGGTGGTGATCTCATCCAACACATCTAGGTCAGAAAAGGAGCTGCTGTGCTGCAGGTGGACCATCCAGTATTGGCAAGAGTAGATCAGTTGTGAGGGGATGGCCTTTTTCACTCGACTTGGCAGATCAGGAATAGCTGCATTAGGTTGTCGAGAGTCTTTAAGATCACAGATGTTAAACCGGAGATGCTTTTGCATGCAAGCAAGCAATGCTCGCCCAAGACAGACAGAATGCTGTGGTTGGATATTGATATAAAAGGCACAGCTGCGCACTGGATCCAGCAAAAAGTCACGGAACGAGGAATGAAGCGGTCGGATAGGTTTGTCTTCATCAAGTACTCCATCCAGCAATGATCCCATAGGTTTGATGACATCTCGAATGTATATGTCTTCATTCGACTGCAAGAGAGTAGATAAGGCCTTCAAAGATAGTGGCTCTTTCAGCGCCAGTATGATGGCCATCACATCTTGAAACGACTGTTGGGCCACACTCCACATGAACAGTTGACTCAAGATAGACTGGTATAAGTCATCCAGAGGATGGATCAGAGCACTGTTGTCATGTACCAAAAGTATCTTCAGCCGCTTAGTTGGGCTGACTCCGATAGCTCCTCGACCCTGGATGAACGCGCAAGCCGTGGATGCCCACTGAAAGAGATGCTGCGATTGCTGAATGATCAGCCGACACCACTCCTTGCTAGGCCAAGAAGTTTCCAGTTCGGTATACTGATGAAGTGAATGGTGGATGAACTTCTCGATGTCCATGTCAACATCTTCCTCCGAGATATCTCCCATCTGTTTATGCACCAAACATGAGGCAGATGCCAACGCAGAGAGGATGTCGCTTTCGGGTCGAGCAGTGATGAGAAAACGAAGGTTGGCTGGAAGGGTATTCTCGGCAATGTTGTCAGAGAGAGCCTTGAGAAGTTGTTTACGATTATCTCGATCACCACTTTCGTCTAGTGCGTCGATGACGATGATCAATGGCCCAATGGGGTCGACATGCTGGCTGGGTTCGATGATGAGACGCTCGACTTGCTCGAATGGTGACGGCGAGGTACGAAGAGCTCGATCGTCTTTGACGACTTCCCAAAGAGCAGACTTGAATTCCCGATCGTGATCAGCCAGGTTGCGTGCGATGGTGCTGATCAAATTTTGAGGATTCCGCCTCGCGACGTCAGTGCTAGAGAAGCAGTACGACGACCCCAAGCGCTTTTGGGCGTCGAACAATCGAGCGATCGAATGAGCCACCGCAGATTTGCCTGATCCAGCCACACCAGTGAGCAAGCATACTCGCGGAGCATCTTCATCAGGGTTATTGAGTATGTCACAGATGTCGCGGAGCAAGGATTCGCGCGTCCCAAGAAGACATCCCTTCTCCCTTGCATATCTAGCACCAAAAGCGTATGGCATGTCGTTCAGGTCAATCGATTCCGCTGTATTCTACGTTCGTGAATGTCCCGGGCATGCTAAAGAGTCGAACTTACCGGCATACTTCACTGCATTCATCATGCGAACGACTGTAACACCTGTCTGCACTGCTACTCCCTCCATGAACGCGGTCTTGAGTTCCCGTAACTTGTTCTCGTAATCCGTAATCCTTGTATCGATATCAGAGATCGTGCATTTGGCTGTTCGTATCCCTGTACACGGATGAGGAATACGCATGGTGAAGTCAATGAGGACTAACAAATGTTCTTTTGCTTGGCGTAATCACAGATGAAGTAACCGCACTCCGTCACTTGCTGTATCAGGAGTGTTATGGTCTTAATATGCGCCTCGATCCCCTTCAAAGGTTCGGCGTCGTTGACGAATGTGAAAACGTCGTTCAACGAGCCCGCCAAGCGAACGATCTGTTCGTCCCGGTTTTTCTGCTTCACGAGCACCTAAATGAGAGGCCGCCATCATTCAGTTACAGCAACATCGTCAATTAAGAGTCCTACTTGGTTCGCAGCAGATAACACGGACCACGCAAGTGATATGTACGGATGAATCTGTGTCACGTTCAGACCAGTGGACAGTTGGGACCTGTGCAACAAAATACCTGTGCAATTCCGGTCACGATCTTGTCGAACAATTCAATTCTCTTCAGCAAGACGCCCCACGTATTATCGAATGTCTGTAACCCGGTGACGACCTTTGGGCCAATGTCGATCGCTGAACTTAGGATCCCGACAGGTGCAGCGGTCGAACCAACCGCGGCAATCACTTCCGTCGTCTTGGTTATAGCGTGTATGGCTTGGCGTTCATATGCGTTAGCAGCACCAAGCGTGTCGGCAGCGAGCCCAAACTTGACCGTAAACCCGGAGAGATCGATGCCACTGGAAGTGTCCTCCGAGTTGCATAGAGGCTCCTCGAACACTATGAAGAGAGTTCGCGTCAGTGGAACGCAAGATGAAGTCGTATTCGTACTGCCATCCTTCAACTTTGCAAGCACGCTATCGATGGTACCAGTAAGACCCCCGATTAATTTGTCCTTTCGCATGTGGTGCGTTTGATAAACCTTGACAACCAGCACGGAATGCTCGTCGCCATCACTGACGATAGAATTGTCAGCTCCCTGGCGTGCGACGGCAGACATGTACCCACAAAAAGAAACTTTCATCCCAGATAGTACAATTCTTCTTCTCCTTCGCTTTCTTCGTCAACAGCGATCTATCGTCCACTGAAAATTCGACTTGATGTCTCTTGGCAACCCGTATCGTGCGTTGCACCGGGGTACGGAGTTCGATCTCTAACGACAATAAAAGATGATGTGACTTTATAATACACGACAGAACATTGCTGCGAGCGCACCTTTGATGTTGATGGCCTTTACTGCCCTAAAACCACCCTTAACATTTGCAAACTTCGATGATGTGAGAGGATGTACATACGACGTGGGCGGATTCCGGGCTTGACTCAGGTTTTCTGTATTCATGATGTTGTGGTGAATCTGGTGAACACTGAATATTACGACTCGGATGAAGTGAGGGGAATGTGTGAGCGTGGGAACCAAAGAGTTTACTGAGGCTCCGGCATGTCCAGTGCCGAAGCGTGGCTAGTAACTCTCCTTTCCCTTCGCTCTGTTTCGCCCTAGATTCTGGTGAGGAAGAGAGCCCAAATGTTTAAGATGGCGCTTGCGATTCGCCTGTTCAGCGCACGCTAAGAGGCTCCTATGAGGAGATTGTATGGCCCTGAGCAGGCCCAGGTGATCGTACGCTAGAACAATCGGCGCTAATAATCAACGCTGCTGGCATGTAATTGGGACGTCAAAAGGTTGGACACCAACCCAAGTCAAGGGGGATAGGAGACCCTGACTTCAAACGTTCAAGACGTACGACAACACAATATGGAGATATGATAATTCGACCGCAGGCATGGATCGCTCTCTACAGTCGTAGACCATCTAACATCTAATATAGAGTTTCAAGGAAGACCCAAATTCATTCCCGGTGCGGGCCTGAGCCAAATTGGTGGGTACGCACGAAAGGCGTATGGACCCTATTGTGCCGCTTGGCCAGGGACGATTGTGTCCTCGGAGGTTCACTTGCATTTGGGTACTGCTGACAGTAGGCTCGTCAGGTTCAAGCTCCTGCAAAGAAATACGGCGAATGTATCCGACACTTGCCTGATCCTGACTTGAGACTTGCGCCTCTTTCTTGGCCTTTTTTCTCTTCCGAATGACACGGGCGATGAAGAACCACATGCTGTTTGGATTGTATCGCAGTACTGGTGCGAACGTTGAGCGAGTAGTCGTGATTAACGTGTGAATGGAATGGGGACGGGTGAAGAGGGGTAGCTCTCTTACCTCTTCCCCCTATGTTTGGGTTTTCTTTTATACCACGCTACTGAATTGTGCTGATCGATGACGTAGCACTGCGCGTATGATGCAGCTTGCTACTAATAGGCTCAACAGATTATAATGGAGATACGGCAGTAGAAATGGCGGAACAAACATGCGGCATTTTTCTCGAGGACCCCAAGTATTGGTCCCTGTCATCAACGTTCAACTTGGGGCCTCGACGCAGCGCGTTCACCTCCGGCGTAGCAATCAATATCTGTCGGGAGCTCCAGGGATTTTCGGCCGCTCCAAATCCTCTGGTCCGAAACTCAACGGCAGCAACCCGCCAAGTGTCTCCACCCTCACACCACTTCCACTTCCATCCTTTTCTCCATCTCCATCGCCGCCTCCATTTTGGGGATAGTCTCCCGGGATGAGTAACACGGGTGTGTCCAGGTGACAGAACTCGCGGAGGACCTGGCGGCACATGCCACACGGCGAGATGGGTTGAATGACGTCGCTGTAGACGATAAAATAAACCAACGAGACGAATAATTTTTCGCAAATGAGGTTGGGAGGGGGAAGAGGAAGGTGGGTAAGATCGGACGGAGGTTACTGACCTGGTGACCGCCACAGCAACAATGTCCTTCTTCCCTTCGCTCTATTAATCAGACGCGAACGAGCAGAGAAGCGAATAGGACCGGATGTCTCGAAAGTCAGAAAGGGATGCGACGAGTGTGTGGGCAGAAACCCGTATGGTGTGGTATTCAACTTACCACTGCCTTTACGACTGCAGTGCGCTCAGCACATATTGTCGCGCCTTTTTATACATCAAATTGTCATCATCATTATCGAGACATGGACGAGAGATCATGGATAAATCATGCAGATCTGCCACTGCTCCTAGACACAGCAGGCGACCGAAGACGTACCAATGCTCGCGTTATCGACGTTGCATCCCTTGATCATGGATCCGTCGGCACACAGCAAGGCGGCGCCGACCCGAAACTTGCAATAGGGCACATAGGCATACGACTTGGCTAAATCCATGATAAAGGCGCGTCAGTGTGCTTACTGCTGGGCCCTGAGTGAGCACCAATGAATAAAGTGACCTTCGATTGCTGCTTGGATGAGCCGTCCGCGAGTATCATCGGGGAGTGACATCACCATTGTCGCAAGTTATGGATGAGATTAGAGATGTGCGGCGATAGCGCAGTAATATAGCACCACGATTGCATAAATAGCACAGGCCATCCGATCTACCAACCTCTTGACCTTTTGCACATAGCCCTGATGGCAGCACGTCCATCTCCACAGATTATTGAATCACAACTTGGGAGCCCCGGGGATCTTCGGCCTTTCCAGATCCTCCGGCCCGAAGCTTAACGGCAACAACCCCCCGAGCGTTTCCACCCTCACTCCACCCTCCTTTCTACCCCCATCTCCTTCCTGACTTTGTGGATAATCTCCTGGGACGAGTAGAACGGGTGTATCCAGATGACAGAACTCGCGGAGGACTTGGCGGCAAATGCCACAAGGCGCGATGGGGACAGGGACGTCACTGAGAAATAGAAGAGAAAGAAATGAGGGGACGAAGATAAAAAAAGGCGAAGGATTCCTCGTGGGTGAGCGTCATGGATGATAGAAAAGACTAACGCACCTCGTGACCGCAACGGCGACAAATTCCTTCTTGCCTTCGCTCTGTCGACGGTATGCGATATTACCGGTCATCGTCCAGCGTGACACAATGCAAGATGGTTAAAAAGCTCAATCAGATCGATGGTCGGGAAATATGAAATGAAATGATAACATAGCTAAAGGGGGAAAAAAAACATAAGGGGAGGAGGTGAAAGACACTCGGCGGAGAGGCAAAGAAAAGTTCCAGAACGAGTGTCGAGAAAGATGTAACCAGCTTACCACCGCCTTCACGATCGCAGTACGCTCGGCGCATATTGTCCCACCTGTAGTCCAGATCGTCGTCGTCATCGAGGAAGTAGACCCGACAATAAGAATTCAAGAAACGACGTACCATAGCTCGCATTCTCGACGTTGCATCCTTTGATCACGGTCCCGTCCACACACAACAAAGCGGCGCCGACGCGGAACTTAGAATATGGTGCATAGGCGTACGACTTGGCTACAAACGTTAGGGAGGCAAGTCGGTGCTTAACTCATATAAGGCTAGGAAGAAGAAGAGAGACCTGTGATGGCTGCTTGAATAAGCCCCTGGCGTGTATCGTCAGGGAGCGACGTCATGACAGTGAAAGGCTATTTGGATGTGATAGTAGATACTTGCGGCGATAACATCTCCGACAGAGTAAAATTAACATGTACTGGTTGGCAACCTAGCACGTTCTAACTTGTGGTATCTGATCGTTTAGTAATAAATACCCTGTTATATATCGTGCGTCTCATGTCTAAACGCGACCCATCCTACAGACTCCTACTACCGGGACTGCGTGCAGATTGGGCGGTGTCACATTCGAAGTGAAGGGTCTTACGACCTAGTACAACGGTCCGACCCCGAACCCACTGACGCCGTGTCGGTGGTAACTAGGCTGGAAAAGCTGTTATTGGTGTGGATGTTCAGAGCGGGGGTAAATATGGGCCGTCACGACAAGACCCCCACTAACGAGCTTGGTGAGCGGAACATCACATCCTCAGACGGTTCTCCCAACGGAGCCCAGGTGGTGTATGAGAGCGCATCAGTGTATGGATTTCCGTACTTATCTCAGCACTTGACATGAATGGGCGTAGGTATCCTTGCCTGTCCTGAGTGCATTGTGTGAGCATGCGTACAATCGTCACAGGAGAAGAAAAAGAAAGCTCACACTTGACACAAATTCCTTGGACTGCCAAGTCAAGTTTTAGATCTGACACTTTACAACATGTTAGGAAAGGACGATCGAATTCGATATCACTCTTCCAGGCACCACTCACATACTAAACGATCGTCCACTTCTGAACACATGCATCTCGTCGCTCTACGACCTTGACTGCAGAAATATTAGAGTCCGACCAGGAACGAAGAATGTCGTGCCCACTCTGCCCACGTCCAAATAGAGGATATTCAACCGTCTCCACTGCCAGGTAAGGATCGGATCATGGATATGAACCCATCAACAAGAATGTGTTGCCGACGCGTCCGAATGCAATCAGCTCCGCTTCCTCTCCGATCGCGCAAGGTGCCCAACTTTTCGTCGTCGCGCTGAAAAAGACTGATTTACCCAGGCCAATCTTTGACTGCGCCCAACGGTTCTCCCCCAAGTAGGTCTAAGTGTGATTGTCCAACCACAACGGCGCCCCACGCCGTGTGAGCGCCATTGTCGACCAATTGAATGCACGGACTAGCAAGAGTCCCAAGTCAATCATGTTCCATTATTGTTATCGTGCCTACGCCGTCTGGTACGGTGTGTCGGATTCGGGAACAAAAAGATAGAGGTTGACCTGCACTATAAAAACACCGGCGAAGCTGATAAACGGGTGGCTCAAATGGGAGGGGTACAGGGATGCGGTAGTGGGAAATCGGGATAGACATGAAGACATTGAGGGTTGAGGACGACGATATCAGTGCTGAACTGATACGGGTATGAAGCGAGCGGGTACGCGGTGGGACAATACCATAGGCCTAGTAGCCTGAGCAAGTCTCGATCGCCGATGGACCGAATCTGAACGACGAGGGTATAACTGGAGGAGGGTCATGTGGTCATAGAGTCGTGTAAGTCCCTGAGAAATGAACACAAAGATCTGAAGCAGCCTGGACTATGAAAGTGCTGAAGAACTGGTCATTTTCTCATGCGAAGTCAGTGGGGAGTGACAAGGAGTCGAGAAGTTTTCTGGCACCGTTGGCAATGATACCTTGGTTGAGAGCGTCGAAACGGATAAGAAAATTTCTGTCCCGGGAGTACATAGCCGCCAGATTGCTATGTGGAGAGAAGAGGACGTACCGAGCGTACTGCACGTCATGCACAGCAGGTAGACATATCCAAATCGACGACTCCTCTGCCTCAGGAACTACTTGCAGGCTCGTGATCTCCCGGCACTGCAAGGAATTTCGTTCTTGGTTGGACAACTAGAACGAAAAAGAAGACCTGTGCAGCGTACTGGGCTCCAAGTGGTGGAGTCAGTGGGTGAACTCGGAGTCAAGGCGCAACGAAGGCTAAAAGTTGGAGCGCGGGAAAGTCGGCGTACTCCGGAAACACCGCTGTTTTCTGTTATGTCTCGTAGCGGCGCCAGGCGCCAATCCCCGACTCCGTGGTGGAATTTTTTTTTTGGGATTAGAATAATTGCCAATCAATTCCTATGTAATTCATGTAACGAATCTCTTTCGCATAAAGTTACAGTGGGCCGAACGAAATTACAATCGCGGCGGGTCCCAAGGATCATCAGTCAATTGTCTACCACCATAGCATCCCCGGATGATTTCTTTGAAGCCGATTCACCAGCAGGACATTCCTTCGCCTTTCTCTTTTTATTTTTTCCGCCTTCGTCGCCCTTATCAACTATGTCACCCTCTCCGAAGCTGGGCTTCAATGACGTAATCTGCATATGGCATAAGTTTCATGCCGCGCAAAACGACATGGTAAATGCGCGATCCATTAGGCTCGCTGTTCGTCTTTGGGAATTTCCACCTGGAAGGAAATTAAACAAACCGATCAATGTGGGAGGTAGGATAAGTAAACGCACAGTTTCAGATACGTTTCCACTTCGACGATATCACCAGTCTGCAGTTTCGAGTCAACGTAGTTTGTTTTCTTTCGTGATGCAGAACAACGCTCACCTGTTTGTGCAATGGAACGCACAAGCACTTCGTTCGAAACAGATGAAAGTCTTTTCCTATGAACTCCGTCACGGTGTAGAACAACCATTTAGGAAGCTCGTTAGATGTCTGAGCAAGAATGTCATTGAATGTAGGATTCTCGATGTGACGAAGAGAAATTGATTTAATAACAGAACAATGATTATACTCCGCCCTCTTGAAATATTGAAGAGACAGAGTCAGCTCGACACCACTTTGCGAGATACGGATGGCAGTGCCGTCATATAAAACGACACCATCATACTCAAAGTCACATGACATGCAGCCACGCACATGACGAGATAGAGACTGATTCAACCAGCAGCAAAAGTTCCAAGGATGCTCAAAATGTGTTCCAAATAGCTCAGGGAAATACAACGAATCATAGAAAATTGGATATTCAGTGATATCACGTGGAACATCTGAAGGAGGACAGTCCTCTTCATCAAGCACCCGAGCACGACGGCAAGGTAACTTGGAAACAAACCTGTCGTTGATATATATAAGCCACTATGAATTGCACTCAAGAACAAAATGTTACTAACATTTTCGACTCGATACAATCACTGCCAAGCGCGAACCTACCAAAGTCACTTGAGAAACACAACTTGGCGAGAGTCGCGAGACGCGCCCCGGGCCCCAGTATTTTCAGAACACAACTGAACCTCGAACGTTCATCTCGAATGTTGACCTACTGTTGGCTTCTGAATCGTCCAATCCACCGTTCAACAAATCAAGGTTTCCTTCGAGAAGGATCAACACAGGATGAGAAGCGTATCGAGCGATGCACCAATATCTTCCGACAAATATATATTTATATAAACACGAACGACAATAGAATCACGTGACTATGTTTCAGATTTCGTGCCTGTAAGCCGTTTGGCAGGGTACCTGAAGTGTTTGAGGTGCACAAAACCCTCCTCTCCACTTCGTGGGAGTCGGGGATTATCACACAACACCATGCAGATATGTCCGAAAGCGCGCCGGGAACTTATCTTCTCGCCTTACAAAAACTTTTTGACCATAGAAGACCTTTGAACTTTAAGTATTACAACCGAAGGCATCATTCTCCGAGTCGTCAGACGGTCTAGCCCCGTTCACCGGCGAACCAACAACTATCATAGGCCCAGGCTGCGTTTGGTTCAGTTCTCAAACTCCGAACGCGTTCGGAATCGGAATCCTCCCGACGACCACCGATCGATCGATCGGCGACCGCCACGGTGACCACCACAACTTCGATTCTCAATCCTACAGTTTCTTTCACGACACACCTCGCACATTCTAGAGATGGACACACAAAACGAAACCCATTTCGAACGCCTCAGGGAGAAATTTGGCCGCTTCAGGATCCTTATCATCGGGCGGGCGAACGCTGGCAAGACGACCATACTCCGCGCGATCTGTAACAATACCTCTGACAACCCGGAAGTATATGATGGAGAGGGTAACAAGGTACGTTGTAGCCCCGTTTGATATCCACGGGTCTGACTGGTGTACCAAACCATGCGACTAGATTGATCAGACCCAAGTTGAGGGATCCGAGGCGGTGTGTATTGCTACAAGCGTTGGGTGCATTTTGGCCAATGCACATTAGCGCGGAATGCACGACATCGAAAATGAATTGATTTTTGGGAGCAATGACAAATTTGTCTTCCATGACTCGCGGGGCTTCGAAGCTGGATCTGTGGACGAAGTTCGACTAATGAGAAAGTTCATCGCTGATCGTGCAAACACGACTTTTCTCAAGAAACGGATTCATGCCATTTGGTATTTTTGAGTAGTATGGGAAGTCGTCATTGATAAGTCATTGCTTCATACAGGTACTGTATCCCAATGGATAAGCTTTCTCGGGCAATTCAACGTTCTGAGGAAGTGTTTTTTAATGAATGTGATCCTGGAAACAGTGAGTTCATTCTTGTTGGGGTCGTCTCAGGTTCACAACTTGTCCAGTTCCTGTTGTTGTGGCGTTCACAAAATTTGATGCACTGTTGCCTGTAGCTATGAACAGACTGACTGGTGCTGATCGAAAACTGCCACTTGGAGAGAAGAAGGCAAAGGCACAGTTGCTCGTTGGCGGCATTTTTGATGAAGCTAACATATGGGCCCGTCTCTCTCAAATGAAACACGCACCAAAACATTGTGTTTGGCTTCAAGGTTTTTATTGTGCTTTCTTGCAGATGATTCACTTTACTGAATTTGCATGTATGGAAGGCATGCACAACTCTAATGAGCAGTCTAATATCTTGCTGGAGAGCACAGCAGGTGCTCTGAATGAGGACTCCTTGCAAAAGCTATTTTTGGCTGCCCAGGGAACAAATGTAGCACTGTGTATCCGATATGCAGTTACTGAGTGAGTGATCAAGAATTATCATTTTTACAGGTTCATGTTTTAATCTGGACAAAGTGTGATATCAGTTATAGATAGGCTGCATGGATCTGCAATTCCTTTCCACAGCATGGATCAGATACATCCTGAAAGACTTATAAGATGGTTTCCACATTTTTGGGTGAGATTGCTTTGATAATCTGATAGGAATACACTGATCAAATTTATGCCAATCATTGAATCATAGAATGTAAGTTATTTATTATGGGAAATGGGAAGTAATCATGATTCAATATTGATACTTTTCACTATGCAAATGATAGATGGTGAGCTACTGATTACAGCAACATTGTTTGTGAATTTGATGATGCCATGTCAATTCTTCATTCTGCTCTGGAAATGTCAGTCTGTGAGTTGTGCATTCAGAGACATTGTGAAGAGAATTGATGCTAATAGCACATGACTATGCTTTGTTGTGGTCTGGAAATGACAGTTGGTGAGCTGTACTTTGTGGAATGTTGCAGAGGGTGGTGATACTGATAATGTCATGTCAATTCTATTTTCTGTTCTTGAATCACAGAAGGTGAGTTGTTCAATGTTATATAAACCAATAATGCTGATAATAGTATGAATTCTGTATTCCTCTCTGAACATGACAGAGAGTAAGTTGTGCATTGTGGAATGTGTGATGCTGATGATGTATTTCCATTCTTTGTCTGCTTTGTAAATGACAGGAGGTGAGTTATGCACTGTGTGATGTTGCAGAGGTAGTAATGCTGATGATGGTACATTGATTCTTTGCCTTTCTCTGCAAATGATAGGAAGTGAGTTGTGCATTGTAGAATGTTATTGAGGGTGGTGATGCTGATGATGATGTCTTGACCATTATTTATTCATTGTGGGAATGACAGAAAGTGAGTCAAATTGTGGAACATTGCAAAGGGTAATGATAGTAACACCAGCATATCCACTTTGTGTTCTTCAATGGAAACAACAGTATGTGAGTTGTGAACCATGATATTTTATAGAAGATTATGATAGGAATGCTTATGATTGTGCATGGCCATTCTTTGTTCTGTATTGGAAATGACAGAAAGTGAGTTTGCACTATGGAATGTTACTGAGGCTAATGATGTTCATAATGCCATGTCTATTTTTTGCTGTGCTCTGTGATTAACAGGAGGTGAGTTGTACATTGTCAAATATGAAATGTAGTAGACAAAGTTAATGTTGATGATGCCATGATCATTTTTAATGGGCTCTGCAAATCACAGATTGTGAGTTGTTTATTGTGGATGTTGTAGAGGGGTGGAATTACTAATGACAAAATGGCTATTCTTTGTTGTGCTCTGGAAATCATAGTTGGTGAGTTGTACATTCATTGTGGAATGTTGCAAAGGGTGGAATTGCTGATGGTGCAATGCCCATCATTTATTCTGCTCTGTGTAGAAACCATGGTCTGTGAGTTGTGCATGATGGATTGTTGTGGAGGTTGATAATGCTGACTGCATAATTTTTATTATGCTTGGAAATGGCAGAAGGTGAGCTGTTGAGTTGTGGGGTGGATATGTAGATGATGCTATGACTGCCCTTTTATCTACCCTGGAAATAAAAGAGAGTGAGTTCTGCATTGTGAATGTTATAAATAGTGGTAATGTTGATGATGCCATGTACATTCTTGTTGGAAATGACAGAATGTGAGTTATTCATTGTGGAATTTTATGGATGGTGGTGATCCTCATGATGCCATAACCATTCTTTGTTCCACTCTGAAGCATGTGAGTCAATCACTCTAAAGTTTTACAAAGAACAGTGATATTGATGATACCATATTGATTCTTTGTTCTGTTCTTGGAATAAAAGGGGGTGAGTTGTGCATTGTGGAATTTTATAGAAAGTGGTTATATTAATGGTGCCATATACATTCTTGTTTTGCTCTGGAAATGACAGACTGTGAGTTATGGTTTGTGAGATATTGCAGAGAGTGGTGGTGCTCATGATATCATGACCATTCATTGTTCTGCTCTGGATACAGCTTGTGAGTTCTTCATTTTGAAATATTGCAGAGATTGATAAGGCTGATTGTGCCATAACCATTCTTTGTTCTGCTGTGAAAATGACAGATAGTGAGTTATAGTGGAATGTTGTAAGAGTGGTAACACTGATAGTGTAATGATCTTTCTTCTGCTCTGTGAATGACAGGAGGTGAGTCATGCACTGTGTTGCAGGAGATAGTGATAGTGTTAACATCATGACCATTCTTACAATGTTTTGGCAATGACAGTATGTGAGTTAAGAATTGTTGAATGTTGTAGAGAGTGGTAATGCTAATAATGACATGATCATACTCTGCTCTGGAAATACTAGACAGTAAGTTGTCATTCATGAAAACTTGTAGAAAATTGTGATACTGATTATGTTGTTTATTCTGCTCTGGAAATGATAGAGAGTGAGTTATATGTTTCAAGGGAATGATAATTCTGATAATTCTTGTACATTCTTTATTCTACTCTGGGATGGATAGTCTGTGAGTTGTGCATGATGGAATGTTGTAGAGAGTAATGATGCTGATGATGCCATGACCACCCTTTGATGACAGGAGGTGAGTTTGCATTTCATTGTGGAAAATTGCAGAGGGTGGTAATGTTGACAATGACATGTGCATTGTATTTTGCTTTACATGATAGTTGGTGAGTCCCACATTGTTGTATTTTGCAGACAGTGGTGATACCAATAATACCATATTCATTATTTTTTCTACTCATGAAATGATAGTTGGTGAGTTGTATATAATGGAATTCTGCATAGATGCTAATGTTGATGATGCCATGTCATGTCCTTGCTTTATTCTGCTCTGACAGGCTGTGAGTTATGCATTGATGAATGTTGCAGAGAATGGTGATGCTGATGGTCTCATATCCATTCTTTGTTCTGCCCTGAGATGATAGGCTGTGAGTTTGTAAACTGTAGAACTATGCAGTGGAAATGCTAATGATGCAATAATCTTTGTTTTTTCTGCTCTGGAAATAAAAGAAAGTAAGTTGTGAGATGTTAAATGGAATGGTGATGCTAATGATGCAATGTTCATTTTTTGCTGTGCTCTATAAATGACAGGCTGTGAGTTGTGAACAGTGGAGTGTTGCAGAGGGTGATGAAGCTGATGATGTTATGTCAATTCTTTATTATCCTCTGAAAATCAAAGTTGGTGAGTTATGCATTGTAAAATATTGCAGAGAGTAATGATACTGATCATGCCATAAATACTTTTTGTTCTACCCTGTGAATAACAGGCTGTGGGTTGTACATATGTTGTAGAGGGTGGTGATGCTAATGATGTCATGATCAATCTTTGCTTTGAAAATCATAGGAAGTGAGTTGTGAAATGTAAAATGTTACAGAAAATGGTAAAGCTGATGATACCATCACTTCTATGTATTCTGTTGTGGAAATAAAAGGCTGTATGTTGTGGAATATTATTGATAGTGCTAATACTAATGATGCCTTGTTGATTCATTGTTCTGCTATCCAAATGCAGCCTGTGAGTTGTACACTATGGAATATTGTGGAGAGTGCTGGTGCTTAAAATTCCATTCTTTTGCTCTGGAATTTACAGCCTGTAAGTTGGTTTCCAAAGAATGATTATACTAATATGATGATATGTCTATTCTATATTCTACTTTATAAATGGTAGCTGGTAAGCCATACATTGTGGAATATTGCACACAGTGGTGATGGTGCCACATCTATTTTGTGTTCTGCTCCATAAATAACAGTCTGTAAGTTGTCCATTATCTATGATGAGTATTTCACATAGTGATTATTTAATGATTATATTTTTCTTTCCATAATATGTTCATAGGAAGTATGTTATTTATTACTATATACTTCTCAGATCACTAATTATACTGTTTTTACATTCTTTCCCTCTGATTTATTCAGTTGGTAAGCCCTTGTATTATAATCTTCAGAGATAAGTCTGATTATATTATATTTAATATTCACCTGCACACATCTTATTAATGATAGCTTGTATGTTATATTTTGTTGTCCAGTCAGTAATATTATACTAACTATTTCTCATTCCATTCTTGGACACATGTAGAAGGTATATTGATATAATTTGGTGAAGAGTAACCATACTCATGATGTCTTTTTATAGGAAGTGAGTAGTATTAATGTAACTGATTTCTTCCTGAGCTGATTCTTGAATAATATAAAGATGGTAAGAATGTACATAATATTTCTAAACATTGGCCTTACACATCATGTTTGATTATGAAATTGTCTTATTATTTATAGGATGTAAGTTTCATTGTTATTATCATGGTAAATCATACATTCTTAATATGGAAATCGTTCATACTCTCTTTGATCTTCCATTGATTTCAGCCAGTAAGTATTTGTTTGTAAGCACATCTACAATATCTTATTCTTATCTGTAGTTGGTGAATTCTTTGTTCAATAATTTCCACTGACTTGATATAATTTATCACTCTCAGATTATACAAGATGACACAGTATGTGAAGTTATGTTAGTGTCATTCCATACTAATATATTGCATCTCAGTCTGAATCACTCATCTGTCATTCTCCTGATCTCAAGCTAAAGACAGATGCCTTTGTGAATTTTTCATTGATTTTATATCTCTATTGATGTATAAACAAAAATAATAGCTCAATTTTGGTACTTGGAAAGACATTCTTCAAAACAATATTGGTATTTTATTGCCTTTGTGGTGTTTGGATTTGTTAATGAAATGCATCACATTGTTACACTAGAAATGCTACTTATTCTGGAACATTCATTCCATCTTTTCCATCAGAATGATCCTCAACCAGTTCTATCTGCTGCTCAAAAGTATGAAACATCCACACTGTCTATGAAGGTGAAATCCACCATGAAGGAAGTATGCAATCAATATGGCAAAGCAACCAAGAAAGACAAGATTGCAAAGATTGTAAAAGTTATTCTGGACAATAAAATAGGTATGTAGATATATATCATGTATTTCATTTGATGACTCTTCTGTTTTAGAAATTCCATGATACCTCTTGAGGCTCTTCCATTGATGAGGTCATGATGCAAAGTTGTTTCAAGGAGAAAACATATACAAGAAAGTGAGGAAACAGAGTTGTAACCACAAAGAATCCATGGAAATGTACCAATTCTGAATAGTATGTGCTGCATGTGTCAAAAAATTGGGAATTATTTTGTTGATATAGTGGAATGGGTTTGTCTGAATCAAGCACTGCATCCAGAAATAATTTCATGGGTTATATGATATCTCAAATACATGCATTTTCAGTTGACTCAAAAAAAGCAGACTGCAAGCACAATTGCCATTACATTTTCAAATGACAGTGGGACATCCTCTAGCATACATTTCAAATAGTTTGACAGAATGATATAAATAGCACCACATCCTTGTACAAGTGCACATCCTGTAGAAGGCCACTGAAAGAGATGCTATGAACACTGAATACACAGTTGGAACCACTCTCAGTTAAACCTTTGAGTTTGATACATTCATAAATGAATTTGGGATATACTTCTTAACATGTTCATCAACATCCTTCTCTTAGATATCCCCCTGGATTCTCCTGATTATCTATAAACCAATTGACACAAGAGACATTGCCAGATGTCACACATAAGAGCATGCTAGTGACAGGGTCTGGCAATTAGTACATTTAAAAAATCTGCAAATAGCATGGGACAGCCTTGCATATTTTTTCCACCCTTGTTTATTTAGCCTGTCACATGGTGTGATAGTTTACCTAATGCTGCCATGTCACACAATAAAAACTATGCAAGGCTTGCTGTTTGCAGATTAGGAAAATTTATACTAATTAAACCCTGTTACTAGCATGTTCTTATGTGTGGCATCTGGAAATGCCTCTTGTATCAACCAAATGGGATCAAACAGTAATGAGAAAGCAAATATGGAATCCTTGGAAGGGATGTGTTGTTAAAACTGTGTTGAGAGATAGCTGGTAAAAGCTGTTCATACTTTTTGATTATCACTTTCATCAAAGGCATCTATGATAATGATCACTGATAGCCAAATGGAGTGGAGATGCTGATTATGTTTGATCATAAACAGCTTCATTCAAACAGTGATGTCAGTTTCCACAATGCTCAATTGTCCTTCACAATCCTCCATAGAGCATATTTTTACAGACATATTGTGATCAGAAGATGCAATAGTGCTGAACAGATTTTACTGATTCTGCCTTGCAGCATCTGCACTCACTTGAGAAGCAATACAACTGTTAAGCCTAGTCACTATTGCTCAATTTAACATTAAATACAGAATGAGCCACTGTATCAGTGCCAGACTGCCAGTGATGCTGTTGAGCAGCATGAGACACATTCTCATCAAGATCATTGAGGATGTCTATGACATATGACATATCTCATGAAAAAAGGACTTGCACAATCTAAACAAATATTTTTCTGCATATCTAGCACCAAATACACATTCCTGGTTCATACCCGCCCATAGTCTGAAGATATGATCAGCCTTGCATACATACTTTTTATGGTAACTGCCATTTCACACCTCACACAATGCTTTTTGCTCTTTTCACTAGTGTCATCACATATCATTTCAGCATCACAACTGTGCTACTTACTCATTCTATGCTTTGGTACACAGTACATATTGACCTGCCTGCAAGTTGAATCATTGCCATTGTCATCATCAAGGGACAATAACCAATGAAACCATTTAAGTTTGCCACTCTGAGTTGACTGAAACTCACCATGGCTCACATACACACCTGTCCCTAACCTGTATGGCCACGTCTTATGCCTTAGGATGCACCCTAGCGCTCCAAGATTCGGGTCGGTGCTGCTTTGTTGCATGCAGACTCAGGACCTTGTTCAAGGGATGCAACGTCGAGACTGTCAATCCGGGTGAGAGGAACCTTGGATGGCTGCTTGGATGAGCTCCTCTCGCGCATCCGAACATCATCCTCAATGAGATTGCGGGTAACATGTCCATAGTAAAATCAGAAGTTCTACTGTACACCAATCAGCAACCAAGTCATATATAGCACACAAACACGCAGGGTATCTGACCGTCCGACAAGTATCCTCACCTCCCACTGACAATTGTATGTCTACCTCCAAATGCGTCCTGTCCCACCACACTCGTCACACATCATTACGTCGATCAACATCACCGTCCGATACCCATCACCACCACACCGCATACAAAGCCGACCACCCAACCTCGAATCGCCAGGCTCGACAGGGATGGCATGCGGAATCGGCGACGTCACATCTGGAGTGAAGGGGTTCCTGACATAGTACGATGGCCCAGATCCTGTAAAATGATGATTCGGTTGTGAGACCGACCTGCTATGATGCGGATGTTGAGGTGGGGATAAATACGGGCTGCCGGGATGAGATCCCCCCGCCAGATGAGGTGGAACGAATTTGGGTAGCGGGCGTTGCATCCTTGGGTCATTCCCCGACGCGGACCACCTCGTGTACGAGAGCGCGCCAGTGTATGACTTTCCATACTTGTCCCAGCACTTGCGACACGGATGGAAGGGATCGTAGTTCTTGTATCCAATGTTCTTACCTGTCCTCAAAAGTGAACATGCGCACGCTGGAGAAAAGGTGATACAGACTCACACTTGACACACACATAGTCTTTGGGATACACCAGCAGCTTTCCGTTCCGCAACAACGGATGTCCAGGTACCGGTTTGCGCGTCGGCGACCCATCGTCTGGTACCGAAGAATCCGGGGGCGTCGACGCCGGGCGGGGCGGCGGCGGAGGCCCCGCTAGCGGTGCATACCCGGAACCCGTGCCCGTATTAGAATACGGCGTAGCATAAGAAGTACCATACGAAGAAGGGTACGAGGCACGATACGAAGGGGCGTATGCAGCCGCGTTGGCCTGCTGTGCCGCCACCATCCGCTCGTCGGTCGTACCCGAGACGGCGTCCGCGATGTCCCGAACAGTGTCGATGAGTGCGCCAATCAGCCCTCCGCCCCCGTGTGGCCGAGGGCGGTAATACTGTTGTTGGGTTTGCCAAGGGGCGGGACCTGGAGGTGGTGCAGATGCATAATAGCCCTGGCCAGAGCTTGGGCCGGGACCGTTGGGGTACAGATGGGGTGGTGCCGTAGGCGGGGGAGCATGGTTTGGATGAGGCCGCGATTGCGAGGGTGAATTGAGCAACAAAGATGGGGCGGAGGGTGCTGGTTGAAAGGGTCTCCTGGGTCCTAGACCTATCGTCTCCTCACCGATGCTCATGTTCGCAGCAGGAGTGTATGGAGGTGGAACGTCATCGTCATCGGGGAGGTCCTCCATGATCGTTGGAACCGAGGAAGCATTTGGTGGAGCTGCGTTTCTCGAGGAAGTCAGAACTCGGGGAGGGAGAGGGGGTAATGGTGGTGATGGCGGTGCTACTGCGGTCTCTTGTGCTTGCGAACTCGCAGAACTGCGAAATGGATTCATACTGGTATTTGAGGTCGAGGTCGCCGTAGGAAGAAGTCGAGAGCTGCGGGCGTTGCATGATTAGTACAGCCTGAACCGACAATTAGTAATAGCGAGCTAAGTATAGAACGTCAGTGTGTAAATGTTGAGTAAATTAGATTCCTCAGTCACTATCGTCCCAAAGACTCGCTGCAGCAGGCAGTGGGCACGGTTCCCATCGAATGTACCCGGGATACTACCTCCGCAACTTCAGAGACAACGATTCCTCGACAACCAGGTATGATCAACAATGACACGGTCCTTTGAAAGGCAACGCGACCTCATCGAGCGACGGACAACGACGCACCCTCAGTCCTCGTCAATCTCTGTTCCGCTCTTTCGGAGCTCGAGTCCCTGCCCATGCCTACCATAGACAATCCGTTGGGTGGTGGTCTTGAGTTTGATTTTGCTTGCGACTTGCACATGGCTTGTATGTACGCGTATCTTGCACCCGGGTCATGTTTTTCATTGTGAGTCAACCCACAGTGTTCGTTTGATGAATTGCTACAAAAAGAACTAACGCATACCATTATTTTGCACCCGTCCTACTTTGAACCTCGGATGTCGAAGGCACATGTTCAGGAACATTCGGATACATCATAGCTGTCGTTTCAATTCTCGATATTGGAAAAGGCATGGTCATCAGCGGGAATGGCCAAGTCGAGGTCATTACGCGATGTCGCGCCATTGTGTTCAAGCCGTTCAAAGGTGAAGTGGTGGATGGTGTAACAACGTTAACAAGGTGTGTAGATCAGACAGAATTCTGCCCATTCCATCATCCTGAGACGTAGCTATAGATGGGGTTCTTCGCAGATGTGCAGGTTTCGCACCAAGTATAAAATTCGGCGTCTCTGCAATTCGATTGCCCACTGTGCCTTAGCTTATACATCCTGACATGAAGTTTGACCCCAACTCGAACCCAACGTCTTTTGCATCGGATGATCAGGCATGAGTCCCTTAACTTCTTCTGTTTCTCACTGGTAATGCAGGTCGTTTCCACAGACCATCTCCAAAAACTCGCGTCTGTCTAAAAATCGTAAATACTCGTGTTGACGCAACAGAATTTGTGCGTCCTCTGCTCATATTCAATACTTATATGCCACCGGGACTATTAGAGAAGATCATCTCAGTGTTATAGACTGAGTGACGCTTCTGTATCCTCGTCATTTGCTGTCTGGGTTACTTCGAGTGCCAGAAATAGCACGTATGGTATGTACGAAGCTGTGCTTCACAGCAATTTCCCCCGGATCAACAGTATTCCTCTGACCTTACCACCGACCCCATTGAGCATGTACGTATTCGCGTGCAATGGTTCACCCCCTGAATGAATTTGCACGATTCCAGGTTGACTGGTAGCCGGTTGTCCGGTGGACTTGCCACTTCTTCGTTCACGCGGATGTTCGGTGAGCCTTGTTCAACTACTAAGTTTGCATCCGTCATGGTATGTCGATACTGTCCCTTTTCCCTCCTCCCTCGGACATGCTATGCTCCCTCCAACTCTCGTCTCGATTGGTCGTTCTCCCGTGCGTGCGGGATGGTCTGGAGGCCCTAGATCCACAGTCGATTCCGTTCTCATCCGTTGCATCCCTACAGTCTAGACTTTGATCTCGACTCCTCGTGCCTTTCCACAATTACCATTGTCCCAAAACTTTCTTTCAGGCCCAGGCCCGGTCACTGAGCCAGGGGTTCTGCAAAGTCAAACATGAGCGCATATTGAATCGCAAGGCATTCATACTATTGAGATCTGCTGTAACTGTGGTGACTTGTCGAATGCACTGCCGGGGGGGGCACCCGAATAAGAGAACTCAAGTTGAGAGAGGCTGTCTGTCCACTGAACTGGGGTATGGTTTTCAGCCAAGTGACTCAGGGTCGGTTCAGGGGGGGCATTGTCACCAAGCGGGACTTGAATGTGCCGCGCCAGTTGCACCAGAAGCCTGCCCAGTGTCCACCGTTTCTCCAATCTCGAGTGAAACAATATTGTACATAGGGTATAGGTTAAGCACGTTCCCTAGGCCTTGGCCCATACTGGTGCGGATTTCTGGCAGGCTTCTGATCCAATTGTTGTTTCCCCCCTTTCCGGTTCATCGTTTCCAGAATGCCATGCCAAGAGCGCAAACTTGGCTCAACGTAATGTAGTCAAGGAAGAGACGAGAAGCCAACTGGACCTTGAAGGTTTTCCCTCAAATCAACCACCAGCTGTCTCTTGGTACTTAGCACTGTTGCGAAACTTGGGCACGACCGCAGTAAGCTTTTCACTCAGGTTGGATACAGTATCTCACCGCCTGGCTGTTCCTATCATCATAAAGATATACCAGTGGCACCCAGCCTACCAGCATCATTACATACAACTTAGTTCCCCCCGGCCGGTTTGATTGAACATATACTTTTCCGATTATCAATACTTAATCATACCCCTGACGCAAGACCCTGTAACAGGTAAGGGTTTGTCAATGGGATTTGGCATACTATAATGCAGGTACGAAAGCTAACTGTCTCTGGTTGCAATGACTCCAATGACCTCCTCCCGGAGTCCTCCATTCTCGCTGCTGCTATCTTTCTCGGTGCGGTAGCTGTCCAGGCTTTGCCGAACCTCTCTGCAAGGCAGTCGATAACTGCACTGTCGACGACACAGATTGATAACTACACCCCGTTCACGTATTACGCGAGCGCTGGATATTGTACCCCCTCCCAGACGCTCGCATGGAATTGTGGAAGTATGTCACGTCATGTGCTACTCTAAATTGGTACATACATGGAATGCTAACTCGTTGCCTCCATTCAGCCAACTGCAAAGCCAACCCTGACTTTAAGACTATTGCATCTGGTGGTGACGGCGACGCTGCTCAGTACTGTAAGACACGTCCTCTGCCATGCGAGGAACTCGACTGATGTATTGTGCCAGGGTACGTCGGATACGACGCCAATATCCACACGGTGATTGTTGCCCATCAAGGGACAAACCCTGAAGAAATGTGAGGTCTAATATTGCTGTTGCGTGTCATCATGTATTGCTCGTCTCTTCTCACACCCTGATACCCAGACTGCCCATCATCACCGATCTCGATTTCTTCCTGACAAATTTGGACCCAACTCTTTTTCCAGGGATCAGCTCTGACATCGAAGTTCACAGCGGATTTGCGACCGAGCAAGCACAGTACGAATTGCGTCTCATTTGCACCTACCCTTTTAACTTGGTCGTGAATAGAACTGCTGCGGTTGTTCTTGCTGCTGTACAGAAAACTATGGCAACGTATGGCACGACGTCGGTGTCGATGGTTGGCCACTCTATGGGTGGGCATCTCTCGTCATCTCGGTATCCGCTCATGGCAACTGATTTGGGAAACTCATTGGATGTGATCGTTGTCGTGCAGGTGCCGCGATCTCCTTGCTCGACTCGGTTTTCCTCCCTCTTTGGTTGCCTTCGGGAACGATCTTTCAGACAATCTGCTACGGTCTCCCTCGTGTTGGAAACCAAGCATTCGCCAACTACGTGGACGCCAACCTGGACTTGACCCACATCAACAACAGGGAGGATCCGGTTCCGACCGTCCCGTTCGAGTTCTTGGGTTTCGTTCACCCCTCGGGAGAGCTGCACATCGAAGATTCTGGCGAGTGGGCAGCGTGTCCTGGTAAGTTTTATTATTATTATCTCGTACTAGATTTTCAATGATGATCGACGCGTGTCGAATCGGAAAACAGGCCATGACAATCCGAGCACGCAGTGCATCGTCGGCGACGTGCCAAATATCTTGGATGGGAACCTCAACGACCATGATGGTCCTTACAACGGCATCGAGATGGGCTGCTAAGCGTGAGGCTTTGAGTTACAGAGACTCGGAATGGTGTATTGATACTCCTTCATGGGTTAGGAAATAGAATTCGGTTTGTTTTTTTGGGGGGGTTTTATGGTGTCCTTTTTCTTCTCGATTGCGAGTTCCTCATATGATTCAAGGGTTCCGATTCAACTACCAAACAAACATATGTACACGTACCCATGTTATAGATCACAATATGATCTCCCTTCCTCCCTAATTACTACGCTCGCGATGATAATAAAAAACAAAAAGAAACAAGGTATGGTGGAGAGAAATCAACGGACTATGATGTAAGTATGTACTATGTGACTTAAAGATCTCAGGCCTCATGTTGCGGGTTTAGGTCCGGTTTGGATCGGCTAGCTTAGCTCGGTGCTGCTCGAGGTGAGCACTATTACATAGTCGCAGTAATTACTGTAAAAAGGAGTCTAACATGATCTAGTATGCAGATGAGGTCTCGCCCACGTCCAATCTATATATCTCCAAGAGCACCCTCGTCTCACTCATCAAAGTCCTCGTCCTCGTCCTCGTCCGTGTCCGTGTCCGTGTCCGTGTCCGTGTCAGTGTCGGTGTCCGCGTCCGTGCCAGCCGGCTGAGGCTCTTCCGTCGCGATGTGCATCCGCAGTCCGCCCACACTCCCCTCCTTCCTCGCCTCAACCATGACCTCCTGCCACTGCCTCCACACCTCGATCTCGCTTGTACACCACAGCTTCCACTCTTCACACTCACCGCCCCCATCGACGCAGTCCAAGTCCAGGTCCTCCAGATGCGGCAACACGATCGGCCACCCAAACACTTTGGGCATACACACCAACGCCTGCAGCGCCAGCGTTACCGTCCGCAGTCGTACCGGCCCAGAACAGGCCTTCCCCCGCACCGCGAGCTGCCTCAGCGATGGCAACAAGTAATACAATATAAACGCCGCGCTCGCGTTCACAAACGCCTGCCCTGTGACTCGGAGACTGCGCACCTGCCTGAGCGGTGTGACCCCAGTCGCCTGTAGGCTCTCCAGTGTCTCGAATTCGAGTGCCGCAACATGGCCGTGCAACTCGAGAGCGACCAGGTTCGGAAAGGACGACACCACGTGGTGGAAGCACGCCACCGAGACGAATAGCGACCCCTGCTTGTGTGGCGGCGCAGCCCACACGAGCGTCGTCAGGTTGTGCCCGAATCCCCAGGACAGTCTGTGTGCCTCGTACGCGATCACGACGTTGCTCAGCTCCAGCCGCTCCAGTTGTGGCGCGTTCCGTTTGTCGAAGAAGCATGACCTCGACCAGTTCGCGCATACATTGCCGTTCATCGCCACGTTCCGCAGGGCGGGAAAGCTGGAACCACGTCCCGTCCACGTCTGAAGCACGAAATTGAGGAACGTGCTGGATTCGGTGGCGTTGATGGCGATCGACTCGACCCTCTGGCTCGCTGGCGCACAAGTCGCGTCATCCGTGCTCGTCGTTGCCAAGATGGATTGAAGCTGCACAGTGAGCGCGACGATAGAGAAGGGTCCCGAAGCTGGGATTGGGTTGCGGAACGGCCACTGGTGGATGGTGAGGTGGATGGGAAGAGGCTCCGAGAGGCGCAGCTGTTCTCTCAATGCGTGGACCGACTGAAGCGGCGTGATGTGGACGTGTCTCCAAAGCCGCGGACAGGCGAACGCGATGCTCCGCCAGGTCTTCGAAACGCTTGCGAGGCTCCTCGGAGAGTTGAGCCACCACCCGGCACGTTTGCCACTTCGCGACGGGCATGACGACGATGCAGACGTAATCACGTCGTCAAAGATCATGATGAGGAGTTCTTCCAGGAGGGTCGAGATGGGGCTACTAGAAGGTCCAGGACCGTTTGACGTGACTGTGGACATGGAACCAGGACCCATTGGTGGACTGGAGCAGTCGGACGTCGCGTCGACCTGGCTTTCAGCTCTGTGAGAGAGACCGACAGTCAACCTTCCAAAGTCTCCACTACGTACATGTACCAAACGAAAGTGAACTTACTCGAGTGAGAAGGGAACACACTCCGAGGAGCACTTTGCTGCTTCGACCTCTGTACGCGGGACAGCGTGTATCACGGACATGGTTGGCCACGGAAAGCGGTGTATCTGAGCTTTGCTTCAATGAGAAGAAGAACTCCCTTCTTCGACGTCGAAAGTCCAACTTGAAGGCCCGTCGTCAAGACTTGGAGTGGCAACGTGCCAGTGACTTATGAAGTTTGCATTTTGAGGGGCACAGGTTTTTTTCCATCGCTTGTTGGTTCGCTAATTTGCCGGTTTACGACATGATACTTGCTGTGATTCAGATACGCTCGCGATCCTTTATGTAAATTCCCGACCGCGAAGTCCCAATCGTCATGTGCGTCGGACGTCTGGCAACTGGAAGTAACCTCAGGAGGCATCATATCGCCGATGTTCAAGTACAACATTCATGTGGCGGCGGCGGTGAGTTGACGCTCTTCCCGAGTCAATCGGCAGGATCCCGGAGCCGCTGCACGGGAGTTCCCGAACACGTGGCGCCTGCCATTGGAAATTGCCGATCACTTGATAGATTCTGGCAACTTGAAACGCCAGTCTGCTCGCTTCAAGTTCGCCGCAGGTTGTGACTCGACGCGTCCAAAAACAAACCAAGTAAAGTGTGTAATGAACAAGTGTTTCAAGCTCATCGTTCGTTCAAGTTGGACAAGATGATGTCGCCGATAAATAAATCATTTGCTTGTCTGAATCGCACAAAGCTCGGTGTAGCATCCGACAATTGCACCCATCCAACAAAAAAAAGAGAACAGGAGATTTACCTATTATTACTAAGTAACGTTATCCAGTATGTATTCAACTCGAAGCATACAAACTGTAATCAGTCCGGAAACAATCGCGTGCTGATGTTGGCAGCCTGTTGCTTCGCGTTGAGACCCCCCAGCTGCGAAGGAGACAGAGAATCATATGTTGGGCAGAGGGCGTTCCACCAATCTACAAGAGACGATCGTACAGTTGTCATTGAGAAAGATCGAAAATAAGTTGCTGAAGCTTACGAGGAATTGGGTTGAGATAATCGTTCACACCCGCTGGATCCTCTGCGAACACTACAGCGAAGCCGCTACAACGAACAAGCAGTCAATCAGCAAAAAATATTTGATGAGGTAGTCTGACGAGAACGCTGACGCTTCTAGATGCCAGTCGATATGGCTATGAAAATAGGTCACAATGGATCGTGTATCACAGACGATAGTAAACGATCGCACCAATGTAAATACCAGGGACCAGAGTTATCTGTCACGAATCGGAACACCACTCGTTGCCCCGGCGTGCCGGTGGACGTCACGTCTCGGCGGACTGGGTTTTCGTAATTGAATGTCGTGTTGTCGCCTGCGCTTTGGACGACGTCAAAGTTATGCTATGGAGTCAGCATCAGTCAATACATGGGATCGGCTTTTTGGATCACGTATACGAACTCCGTGAAGGTGGACCGGATGCTGAGCATGCGTACATAAGTAAAATACAGACAAGGGATAAGACGAATGTGAGCTCACCGGACCGCCGAAGCCGCTCGTATTCACCGTCAACTCGACAACCTTGTTGGGTTCCAAGACGTACACACTCCCGTTCGGCAAGAGGTTGGTCGCTTGTTGCACACCACTGAGAATCTGCAACAGCACCGGAACCGACGGTGGTTTGAATTGAACCCCATTTACGTAGAATGAACCTCCGATTTCTTCGACGGAGAGGTCGATATTGATATCCGCCTGACCATATTCCGGAACACCAGGCGCCCCCGGATCAATGAGCGCGTGTAGATTATGCTCCAGCAAGGGCATCACGCTCGTTGTGTTCCTCGTTACCGGGTCTTGGTCATCAGGAGCCCCTATGTACCGAAGGATGGCGGAGCTGAGCCCCCCAGCGATGCTCGAGTTGCCCGTGCTCGGCACTGCTCGTATCCAGTAATTGTCGACCGGCTGTGTGGCGTTCAAGATGACGGAGTAACGTTGCCCAGGAAATATTTGCAGCGAATCTACGAGGAGCGGCTGCGTCTCGACTCCATCGGCCTCGATGATGGTCAAGTTATGCCCATCGATGGAAAACGTGAAGTGGGGATCACAGGACATCGCGACCAAGCGGAACCGGTAACGTTTCCCATACTCGACATTGACGACGGCAAGATCCGACTCTGGCCCGCCTGGATAGCGCCCTTGTCCGTTGATGAGGATCGCGTTGGCTGAGACACCAATGATGTGGTTCAACACGGGAGCGGGCGTATGATACCTTTCAAGCCAAAAGCAATAAGAGACACCTTAGAGACACAACAGAAAACATACCAGTCTGCGAGGGTGATCACAGTTGTTTCTGGACGACGATATTACTCCTCTCAAGATTCACAGAACTCGAAAACACAACTTACCATCGTCCACGTCATACCAGTCCTGATAGGGATCATCAGGATCGTAAATGACGAGAGGCCCTCTCAGCCCGTCGCACGTCTGAGTAGAGTAGTGCGAATGATACCAGTACGTCCCCGTTTGGTCGTTTGCTTCGAACTGGTAGAGAAAGGAGTCGTTCTGCGTGATCGGACATTGCGTGACGAACGATGCACCGTCGGCGTAGTTGGTACCGGTTTGAAAGATACCGTGCCAATGCTTAAAGGAATCTCGGTGACTCTGCCGTCGTTAAAGTCGAGCTCCCGGTGAAATACATACTACACTGGTGCTCAACCACATTTCCGGGTCCATCAGCTCGTTGACGACATTGATTCTGAAACTCTGGCCCTTAAAACGACATGCAATAAGAGAAACAACAACCATTCTCGATAGACACACCTTATCAGCCATAATAAGTGGTCCGGGGAAGGTACCTCCAGCGAGCGTAGCCCTAGAGCGGGGTGAATGCGAATGAACGAGCGATAGACAGATGACCTACGAGCGCAAGAAACCATCTGGAGCAATCATTCGATTCGAGATTGTTATGTCAGTGGAGGACCCGAGTACGTTGGAGAATAGTTGCGAGGGATTGGTC
The DNA here is from genome assembly GCA_038091095.1 of Leccinum incarnatum. Taxonomy (NCBI): domain Eukaryota; kingdom Fungi; phylum Basidiomycota; class Agaricomycetes; order Boletales; family Boletaceae; genus Leccinum; species Leccinum incarnatum. The sequence continues at coordinate 54,472 of JBBPNG010000015.1, forward strand.
GTGCCTCGCAAAACGACGGAGGCGGCATGGGCGATCGAACCAAATGAACATATAGACATGAAGATAAGATACATTACAAGAAATCGAATGGCGCTTGCCCGCTCAACTGGAGACCAGGGAATAGAAGACGGTCAACGGATGTTGCGGGAGGGTGAGGAAAACAAGAGTTTTTATTCGGGCTGCTCTGATGTAATGCAGGCATAATGGTATGTAAGCGGGACGGCGAAGCCGAATTATCATCTGGACCAGTCGACAACTTTCGATGCGACTGCTGCCTGAGGGTCGTATTCATTAGTGGAGTATTCAAACAGGCAGCGAATCAGGTCTTCCTAAAAACCTAGAACTCATCAGAATTACTCGTCGGAGGCAGCGAGATTGATCATGATAGAACATCATCACGATCACGGTGTGGCAGGCATCGCGGCCGCTGGCGTTGGTTACTAGAAAAAAAGTGACGTGAAGTTGGCAATGCTGGCCTGTTCAGGTCAGTCTGTCGAGAACAAACACGCGAGTCGCGGCGGTGAAGTTGCGCGGTCCCCGAACAAAATATATACTCGCAGTTAGCCAAAGTTGAATCTAGATCCGACTCGGAAAGTTTGGTTCTGAGCGAGTACTCGATTCCAATGGCGGGGTATTCAAAGTCTCGACTGTCGACAAGTAATCAACTTCTGGCTGTCCCGACAGCATGTTTGCGTAGTACAATAGCAGCAAGCATATCGAGCAAGTTCGTCTTCTGTTTATATAAAGGATCAATTATCTTGATAGCTCATCTTTCAACCGAAAGCATACCAGTTCGGAGATAACAACATGGCGACATTGATGGGATTCACTCTGCGTCGATACCCCCCAATTGCGAAGGAGACAGTGAATCGTAAGTCGGGCAGAGATCGTCCCACGATTCTGCAGAGACTATTATCAAGACAAAGATCTGCGAGGAGCTGGTAAAGTAGCTTACGAGGAATCTTGTCGAGGTGACTGCTCATACCCGCCGGATCCTCCGCAAATACCACACCGAAGCCACTAAAATAAATGAATAGTGCATGAGAATTGAAATTATCCGAGGCGATATGAAGCGACGAAAACACCAACGCTTTGAGATGCCAGTCGATATGGCTGTACGCGAGAGAAATTTGGTCAGAATGGAACACCACAGGCGAGTGTACGATCGTACCAGTGCAGAAACCATGGACCGGCGTTATCTGTCACGAATCGGAACACTACTTGTTGCCCCGGTGTGCCGGTGGAGGTCACGTCTCGGCGGACTGGGTTTTGATAATTGAAGTTTGCATTGGCCCCTGCGCTTTGGACGACATCGAAAACATGCTGTGAAATCACATTAGATGATATGACTAGTCCCTTGAGTTATGTCTACCTACCCCGTGCAGATGGACCGGATGCTGAGTATGCATGCATAAGTGAACACACGCATACAAAAAGACGAATGAGAGCTCACGGGACCGCCATGCCCGCTGGTATGTACAGTCACTTCGACGACTTTATTAGGCTCCAAGACATACACGTTCCCATTCGGCAAGAGGTTTGACACTTGTTGCGCACCGCTTAGTATTTGTAACAGTACAGGTACCGTGGGAGGTATGAATTGAACCCCGTTCACATAGAATGAGCCCCCAATTTCCTCAACGGAGAGATCGATGTTAATATCCGCCTGTCCGTACTTTGGAATGCCTGGCGCACCCGGATCAATGAGCGCGTGCAGATTCTGCTCCAGTAAAGGCATCACGCTCATCGTGTTCCTGGTTACCGGGTCTTGGCCATAGGGTGCCCCGAAGTACCGAAGGATGGCCGAGCTGAGCCCCCCGGCAATGCTCGAGTTGCCCGTGCTCGGCACTGCTCGTATCCAGTAATTGTCGACCGGCTGCGTGGCGTTCAAGATGACGGAATAACGTTGCCCAGGAAATATTTGCAGCGAATCTACGAGAAGCGGCTGTGTCTCAACTCCATCGGCTTCGATTATGGTCAAGTTGTGTCCATCAATGGAGAACGTAAAGTGGGGATCACAGGACATCGCGACCAAGCGGAACCGGTATCGTTTCCCACACTCGACGTTGATCACGGCGAGCTCTGACCCTGGCCGCGCCACTGGCCCCCCTGGATAACGCCCATGTCCATTGATGAGAATCGAGTCGGCGGAGACACCGTGACCGGTGACGTGGTTCAAAATGGGAGCGGCGGTATGATACCTTGCAAGCCAAAAATAGTGAGAACGACCCAGGAAACACGACAGAAAAAAGAAGATATACCAGTCTGCAAGGGTGATCACGGTTGTCTCTGGAAAACGATGTCACTATCTACGAGAATAACAGATCTAATGCATTTACTTGCCATCATCTACATCATACCAGCCTTGATAAGGATCATCAGGATCGTAAATGACGAGAGGCCCTCTCAGCCCGTCGCACGCTTGCGAAGAGTAATGCGAGTGGTACCAATACGTTCCCGTTTGATCGTTTGCTTCAAATTGATAAAGGAAGGAGCCGTTCTGCGATATCGGGCACTGTGTGACGAACGATGCACCGTCGGCGTAATTGGTACCATTTTGATAGAGTCCATGCCAATGCTGAAAGAAGTGTCAGTACCGCTCAAAGTTACCCTCTTTGGTGCATACCACGCTGGTGCTCAACCACATCTCCGGATCCGTCAGCTCGTTGACTACATTAATTTCGAAAATATCTCCCTAGCATAGAACGTGAATCAGACCAACAAAACCATAATCAATAGACACACTTTATTAGCCGTGATCAGCGGTCCGGGGAAGGTGCCTCCAGCGAGTGTAGTACTAAAATTGGATGAATGGTAAGGAAAGAGTGGTCGACAGGGGACCTACGAGCGCAGGAAACCATCCGGAGCGATCATTCGATTGGAGATTGTTATGTCAGAGGAGGGTCCAACAACGTTGGGGGACACTGGCCGTGAGGGGTTGAACGTGTCTCGCGAAATAATGGACGCCGCATGGCCAATCGACAAAAATGAACATAGAGACATGAAGAGAAGAGCCTACCACTCGACTGAAGGCTTGGGCAAGGACAGGATAATAAACGGTCAATGAGTGTCGTTGAGGGGATCCAGCCATTGAGGGCAGGAATTTTATTTGGACTGTATGCCGATATGCAGGGGGAAAGCTCAGTGGGACCATGAAGTCAAATTATTTACTACGCAAGGTATGCTGCCGTTGGCCTTCAACCCTGCGAGGAACGGCATGGTCATGGTTCCCGCTCAAATATCGATTCCAATGCGGCAGAACGAGCCGCAACTGTCCCATTCGTTAGCAGAGACTAGGAAAAATGTGAAGCATGCCACAAGTTAACAAGCACATCTTGCGCGACTTGAACCGAGCCTATAATCATTCAATCATCAATAAGATCCTCAGACAGGATCTCAAGCTTGGCAGCAGGTATGTCGAAAAAACTTACTGGATCGATGAGGGCATAAACTGGGTCTCCTAACGTCAAGACCTTACTTCTCTAAACCTTACTTCAAGGTTGCTTGGGAAAGGTGAAGTTGTTAGTCAAAAAGTAATTTCATCTTACTGAATTCCGGCACCTAGGCTTCCTTTTCCCACGTCACGGTGTACACGCTACTAAAGTCGTTATGTAAATACCACTGCGAACTTGAAGTCCGAATCCGAAAGTTGAAAACTGCACAAATGAAAAGAAAGAAAAAAAGAAAGAAATACGTTGACGAGTCAGAAGTAAAACATGCTGAATGAAAGAATATGAGCGGCACTTGAAAGTAATTTGACTCATCTCTATTAGGCTCTGAGCACATGGGCTCCAGCTCGCTCGTGCCTCTTAACGCGAATCGCGATGTCTATGTGCCTGGAGGCTTTATCTTGGTGTAGAAGTTTATCATACTTATTGCCGTCTTCCTTCCAATCGCCTGATGGCAGCCTTGGCCGGTTTGGTGATCCCGCTGCACGTGTGCGCTCTCACCTAGTCCATCTAGCGCTCAAGACTCAAGAGTCAGTGCTCCAGGTGAGTTTTCTCCCTCCGTTGACTTTGAGTATTCGCCCTCGCAATCCGACATGTGTCTGCGGCATCTTCATTGCCACTGAATGGTCCTTACGGGATCGTTGCGTCGCTCGGCGCGCTCGTTGAGGCATGAGCCATCCTTCGAGTCGGTTAGTTGACTGATTGACTATCCTTCAGTCTTTCGCACTTCTGTGCGTCATACAGCCTCTTCGTACGGACCCCGTCGGCATTGGATGCAGCAGACACGTCCATTATGTCCCCCTTCCCTCCCTCAAGCCGACACTCTGGGTAATGTTTCGCCATTACACGGCTTCTGCGGGCCAGCGAATATGGTCACCGAGCAGGGTGTATGGGAAGGAACTGACGACCCAAAATGGCAAGAAACCATCTGGCGCAATCATTTGATTGGAGGTTGTTAGGTCAGTGGAGGATCCAACGACGTTGGAGAATGGCAGCCGTGAGGTGTTGGTTTTGCTTGCGAAACTATGGACACGGCAAGGGCGATAAAAAAAAAGATAAGTATGATAGACACGAAGAAAAGTCGAATTAGAACAAATAAAATAGCGCTTGCCTCTTAGCTGGGGACTGGGGCAAGGGATATCGGGGGTGGATGACTCGGATAGCGAGACTCTCCATTCGAACTGGAACGCAATATTTCTACCCACGGTGCTCGACCCGGCGAGGAACGGTATGGTTTTTCATGGGTTCTTGCTTCTCGGTGTCGCGCGCAATGCAGGGCTGGCAGCACACCGCCTTCTGTTGGGAGTGAATTAGTGAACACTGAAGATGTATAACTTGAAGCTTGACGCCGCAATGGAATTAACAGCTCTTGTTCCTCGTCGGGCAGTGTCAGTGAGTCTGCCAAAACCTAAGTTGGCACCAGCCGAATGCGTCCAAATAAGTACCATGGGGTAAATCAATGTAGCAAGGGGTTTTGTGGTCGATGGCTGTACTTCCAAGCGAGCCTATCACCTGGCCCTTGCAACATTCCGTATTTATGGCGATGCTTGGTGATTGCAGTGTTGTCGAGCAGTGGTCCGTCGCGTTTTGAGACTCAGCTGACTCGTTAAACTGTCGCTTCATTGGATCCTGTACATGTACACACAGATCGGCGGCGAAGAGCGGGGACCGCCAAAGTGCAGGCGAGCCTGAGTGCCTGAAAAGGCCTCGCGTGCCCGCACCACTGCCGCCTGTCCCTTTCTCTCTCTCCCACTCTCTGCTTCGAGCAGGCAGCCCTTGTGCACCCCCGCTATGCAACCCATCTATCCGGGGTCGCGCCTCCGTATCGCCGTAGGCGCCTCTGCGAGTCTGGCCAACTCCCTCGATAAGGCTTAAGATTAGTAGCTGAACGTTGAACCCTACATGTCGATTCAATAAAATAGGAAATCGGAGATTGGTCAAACGACTTTAATTTAGTAACAAGTGTCCAGAGCCGCTGACGGCGCTACATAGTCGATTAGGGTATCTGAGTTTATCTCGAAGTCTCGACCAGTAACTAATTCGCTTCGGGCTACCCCGACGGCGCTAACATGTACTAATATAATAGTAATACAGTAGCGAGCGCTGCGGCCCGAGCAAATTCGCCCTCTGTCTAACATGTCCGCCTACCCAAAGCTTGGGTGCCAAGATACAATAAATAGTTCAACAAGCAACAATAGTCCAACGATATGTCCGAAGAAAGGTTTACCTATAACTATAAATATTTAAGGAACGACATCCAGCATTTAACTGGAGGAAAAATAATCAGCTCGGTATTAGCAACGACTCAGATGTTGACAGCCTGTTGCGAGGCATCTCAGGCGTTTATGCCGCCAATTTGGGACGGAGTCAACGCATCGTATATCGGGCAGAGGTTGTCCCACGATTCTAAAAATACAAAGACGGTCATCAGGCGAGAGTATGCAAGGAGCCGGGGAAGACACTTACGAGGAATCGTGCCGAGATGACCGCTCACGCCCGCAGGATCTTCAGCGAACACCACTGCAAATCCGCTAGAATAAACAAACAGAGTGTCAGAAAAAAGTTTGGCGACAGAATGAGAAAAGAGACGCTGACCCTTCTAGATGCCAGTCGATATGGCTGTAGCGAGAAATCATCAAAATGGATTATGTGTCATAAGCGGATAAGCGATCGTACCAGTGCAAGTACCAAGGACCAGCGTTGTCCGTCACGAATCGGAAAACGACTTGTTGCCCTGTTATGCCAGCGGAGGCCACATCTCGACGAACCGGGTTGTTGTAATTGAATGTGCTGTCGCCTGCGCTTTGGACAACGTGGAAATTATGCTGTGGAATTGCGTCATGTAACAGAAGGAGCTACTTAGCCGCATGTACTTACTCCGTGCAGGTGGATCGGATGCTAAATATACGTGTAAGAAAGATACACGCGAACTTCGGAGATGAAGGAAAACTCACGGGTCCGCCGAAGCCGCTAGTATTTACGGTCAACTCGACGACTTTGTTGGGCTCCAAGACATACACGCTCCCGTTCGGCAAGAGGTTGGTCGCTTGTTGCGCACCACTGAGAATCTGCAGCAGCACCGGCACTGTCGGAGGACTGAATTGAAGCCCATTCACGAAGAATGAACTCCCGATATTCTTAACGGAGAGATCGATATTGATATCCGCCTGCCCATATCCCGGAACACCAGGCACCTCCGGATCGATGAGTGCATGCAGGTTCTGCTCTAAAAGGGGGTTCACGCTCGTCGTGTTTCTGGTCACCGGGTCTTGGTTCGGTGCGCCTTTGTACCGCATGATCGCAGAATTGAGTCCTCCGGAGATGCTTGAATTGCCCGTGTTCGGCACCGCGCGTATCCAATAATTGTCGACAGGCTGCGTGGCATTCAAAATGACAGAGTAACGTTGCCCGGGAAGGATCTGCAATGAATCTACGAGGAGCGGCTGCGTCTCGACCCCATCGGCCTCGATGACGGTGAAGTTGTGTTTATCGATGGAGAACGTGAAATTCGGATCACAGGACATCGCGACCAATCGGAACCGGTAGCGCTTTCCCTTCTGGACGTTGATAACGGCGAGACCTGACTCTGGTCCTCCGGGATAACGTCCAAGTCCGTTGATGAGAACCGAGTTGGCTGCAGGGCCAATGACGTGGTTCAACAAGGGAGCGACAGTATGGTACCTTGCACACCATATTTAACGAGAGCGACCTGGGAAACACAACAGAAAACATACCAGTCTGCAAGGGTGATCACAGTTGTCTCTGGAAAACAGCATTACTACTAGTCACCTTCCCAGACGTGGGACTCACCGTCATCTACATCATACAAGTGCTTATAGGGATCATTGGGGTCATATATGACGAGAGTTCCTTTCAGCCCGTCACACATTTGAGTGGAGTAGTGCGAGTGATACCAGTACGTCCCCGTTTGATCTTTCGCATTGAACTGGTAAAGGAAGGAGTGGTTCTGTGCGATCGGACATTGCGTCACAAACGATGCGCCATCGGCATAGTTTGTACCGTTTTGAAAAATTCCGTGCCAATGCTGAAAGGAGTTTGAGCATTGAAATACCGAGCCACCCCCTAGTGTACATACCACGCTAGTGCTCAGCCACATCTCTGGATCCGTCAGTTGGTTGACGACGTTGATTTCAAAGTTCTCTCCCTTTGATAGAAATTCAATCAGTCAAACGAGGAAGTAGGTCACCAAACTCACTTTATTAACCTTGATCAACGGCCCGGGGAAGGTACCTCCAGCAAGTGTAGCTCTGGAACAGGGTGAATGGGAAATAACGAGCGAACAACAAACGATTCCGTACGAGCGCGAGAAACCATCTGGAGCAATCACTTGATTACTGATTTTTAAGGTAGTGTCGGGTCCAACGACATCAGAGGACAGTTGTGAAGGATTGGATGTGTTTCGCGAAACAATGTACGCGCCATGGGTGATCGCAAAAAGCGAACACATAAAAACGAGGGGAAGAATCATTGCGAAAATTCAAATAACGCCTGCCGCCAACGGGAGGCTCGAGAAAGGACAGTAAGGTGAAGAGTCAATGGACGCCGGGGTAATTGAGAATAGAGAGAGTTTTCCTTTTGGCTCCCTTTTATGCAGCCAATAGGTTAGTGAGACTGTGTACCGGACACACATCTCCGTCTTCTGAATTGATTTCCTATTGTTCGGCCTGAGGAACAGCATAGGTCGTGATTCCCGACGTCGACTGCAATGCAGAGCCCACCGCCACACTGTCATTCATTGGTAGCGACAGAGTAAAGATGTCAAGATAGCTTAACTCCGCATGTTAAGTTACCACTTCTTGTTCCTGGGACTTGTGCCAAATCTATTATCGAGTCCCATACAGAGGATCTGAAAGTTGGTAATCAGTACTTCAGTCATGTCCTAAAATACTCGATGTCGGGGTAAACGATTTGACCGCTGCAGCCTGTAAGGTCGTATTCGTCACTGAGTCGTCAGTACAGTATGCTGAGCGAAAGTCAAATGGTGTGCGCTGCTGTAGTGTGAACAATTCAGCAAGCGTCTCTGTGATCGACGGCTGTACCAAGTGAGTTACGACCCGGGCCTTGCAATGTACCGTATTACTTTCCGGTGCTAAACGGATTGTAGCGTTGTCGACTGGTCCGTCATGTTCCTCAGGCTCCTAATATTGGCACGTCACTGATTCCTGACCCGCCTGGCGACCGGTTATCAGTAACATACAGCAGACTCGTGGTATTCGTTCATACCTCGAATCGGACTCTTTGCGTCGAAACTGGCAACCTTGTTACATGCAAATCAAATGAGCTCTACGCCGCGTCATTAAAAGCCGGTTATTTCCAAACCTGGGTATATCGGGGAGCAAGGGATTCCAAGGAACCTCGAGCCCGACTCGGAGCAGCAGGAACACTTGATGCTACTATCGCCTCTCCATTACCATCACGGTGCCTATCAACTCACAGCATCCCGCCACAGCCGTTCCTGTATGCGAAATACCTTAGTTGCGGCTGAATTAGGGGCGCGTAGACGCCTTTGCCCCAGAACCGGATAATATGGTTACCGTTGTCCAATTGCTCCATCAGTGTACCTCCATCACTGTGCTGAATGTTTGCGGCGTGGACATGCGAACACTCTGGAGTATGACCCCTTTCTGCACGAATGATACATCAATATCAATCTTGTTAGTTGCCAGAGAATCAGCGAAATACTTTTACTCTGTCACTACGTTGAAGCTGAACAAGTTGAAGATGTGTGAATTTTTCTGACACGATGTGCAAGTGTCACCCAGTCATCATTCAAATTTCAAATTTGGGACTTGCATTCAAGTGTTCTAGTATGGCGAAGGCTTTGATCACGAACCTGAGAGCAAAAAATATGGCAGCCACGTACATACTACGTGGTGGGGGACGAAGTGCATGACGGATCACGTGATCACATAACATTGAACAACGCACGCGAGTCGCGATAGTTCTCTCAACGAAGACAATGACCACGAAAAGCCTACAAGCTAATACCGTAACGTCCCCGACCACCCTGCTTTTTGCTACGTCCAAAGCCAAGCAGTTTACTGATTTCTCAAAACCCCACAAAAATGAGGCGTTCGTGCGATTGCGAAACTCAACGCTCTGCCTCGTTCTGCTCGTTCTGCTCACATACTTGCTTCCCATCCCATCGCTATGGACCGCTCTCAGTGTCGTTCGCAGACACGGTAGCATCAATACTTTCTGGGTAGTTTGCGCTGCCGGTATGTCATCGTGCGGAGTCGACGTTGGATGTCAAAACTGATACGGTTTTCTTTCTATCAGAGGTCGCGCTGTCGAGCTTACTTGCACTGAATCTCGTCCAGGCTACCATCGCGATACAATATCCACGAAGTCCACTTCCTCCTGTTCCTTCAACGCCCGCTAAAGGCCTGCCAACCCCTCCGGGTCAGAAAAAACGGCGGACAACCCTACCTCCTAATGTGAGCATTCCCTGGCTGTTTTCTTGACCTTCATGTCGATGCTAACGCTGGTGTATTGTGTTTGCTTTGATAGACGAGTCCGCAGATGCAGCGTTCCTTTAGTTCGTCATATGCTCTTTCACCCGTTTCGTCACCTTCCCGGACGCTACGCTACTCGATGCCTGTTACACCGTCGCCGTTTGGTGCATCCCTTGGAGCGTCTACGGGCTCTGCGCCGTCGACACCCTCGCCCTCTCTTGCTGCATACCACGGAAAACATACTCCTTCACTCGGTCGTGCGTGTCTTGTCTTTTATAGTACCAAGGTGGGCAATCTTCATTGTGTTGATCCGTTCTGCAGGTGCTTTCAACAGTTCAACGCTTAGTCTCTTGACGGGCGATTCTGATGATGATTCGTGATGTCGATCATTAGAGTCACACGTTGCCTTCCTTGCCTCATCGGTGCATTTATCGAGCATATATTCGCAGTATCAAATATTGAACGTTTGTTATAATGGCCAACAAGTTGATTCTTCTCGTGGCGCATCAATCGTTCTGCGCTCGGCGACTCTGATCTGACGCTATGTTCATCAGCTTCCGCAAGTTCGTCTTGTTGAGTCGGGCCTCGGAGGAGGATGCCCCTACTCAATCCCTGACGACTTATTCACCTCTTAGGTGGGGCTGTCGACCTTATTATCACTCTCCACTTCTGGAAGCAATTCAGCATCATGCTCCCTCTGAACACGTTCTTTTCGTTGAGAGTGGCCATAGTTCTCCTCACCAGATGACTTGTTGATATGCTTGCTGCGGCTGCCAGGGTCCAGACTACTGGTCTAAAAAAACAAGCGGACCTGCGACAAGCGGCTCCGACGATCAAACTGTTGAAAAGTTGCCATTCCGACTGCCCACTGGCTCTTCGGCGGCGAATCACACCGGAATCCAAGGATGCCGGCGATGGGCTGGGCCAACGGATTGGTCTCATGATCAGGGTCAATGGCTGGCACGGAGCCACGTGGCTCGAGGGCGAGGGTGGCCAGGTGGGAGGAAGTCGCCTCGCTTGCGGGGCTGCCTTTGAAGTATGATGACATACAAGGAAGGGACTCGCCACGTTCATTGACAGTCACCATCTAGAGCCTCAAATGGCCCCGTGCTTTGTATCGAGGCAGCCAAGTACTTCTTCACGTGGTCGTTGACGTCACAATGACTAATTTGTTAGACTTCCAACTTCGGTGCTCAAGGACCTCTGATGATCACTTCTTCGATCAGTCCAAATGATTCTTAATAACAGGTGTTACCTGCTGACCCACTCGCTCGTCCAGGGCCAGCCTCCAGGGACAATGACGGCGCAACTCCTGTCACGGGCGCCGGTACCCTGAACCACGTGGGTTCGACAAGATCTCTTGTTCAGGCGAATTGTTTAATCACCCTACCCTGAATGCCGCGTGACTGTTACGAGAGTATGGAACGAGGATGCTGTATTAGTCTTCTCGATGACTGGATGGCATGCGCTTCTTGCCATTTACATTGACAGAGGCGAGGCCCACAGGTAGCTGCTGATGTGGCTCGGAGATCAAGGGACTCACTTTCTAGGAAGATGGCCGTAGATTGTTGCGTTTCTCGCTCCCCTTTAGAACACCCTTACGTCGATGCATGCTGACACGTGCCAGCAGCCCCTCACAGCATGTTTGGGAGCATATGTCCCTTCTGCCTATCCAGGTAACACTTTGCGGTCACGTACACCGGATGACATCATGTATTACGATACTCTTTCCTTAGCATTGGGACTTTTGTACAGGGAATCAAGTGCAGGACACCCAACCCCCCTTCGTATCCTGCCTCTTCTTCCGATGGCACTTTGATGGACAGACTCACCTTGGAAGACTTCTGGGTGTCCCGCATCACAGCCTTCAATTCATGTAGGCCCATTGTCCTCTATAATGTCGTACTCACAACATTCTACATCCAGGTTCTGCGTTAACCCTCCTGGTGTGGGATTGGCTCAGCTGTCTTGACCAGGAAATCACTTGGGTATGGCCGTGCGTGTGTCCGCAAGCCCTTTCATTTTCGTCCGACTTCTCACTTGTGCGGTTTTGGTGCTACAGTCAGTCCAACTCGGCGATATATAAATGGCTGTATCTCGTCTGTCGTTACGTCGCTCTTGGTTGTCAACTGTGCGTGTACATGCCATTCATCGTGTCGGTCGCAGGCGAGCTCTTTGTAAACAGATTCGATGTCCTGTTTGTTCAGAGAATGGAGCAGCATGTTCCATTACCACCGTCAGCTTGCCGAGTGTGGTTGGCCTACCAAGGCATTGTCGTGGAAGTATTCCTGGGACTAGTCGAAGCATTGCTCATGATCAAAAGTAACCATCTTTTCTTCTTGGACCTTTTTTTTTTACAAGTGTGATGCGCATCTTGCAGTTTACGCGCTATGGGGCCGCAATAAAAGAATATTCGTCCTGCTCGTTTTCTTCATGGTTGTCGAGGTTTCCAGTTCTATCATCAGCACCACGGTCGCCACAGGAGACACAATCTTTAATCAACTGTGTCTCTTCAAAAAACCTCCGCTTCTCTTCATGTTTTTTATGTGATTAATGCTTGTTCATCTGCCGACAAATGGACTTGGAGCTCATCGTATCTGCAGCGTCGCTGCATTGACCACGCAACTTTCTATCATCATCCTCATGATTTACAAAAAATCTCCATGGCGCTGTCCACAACGGCCTTGCCTAGTCACGTCTGTGACAAGAGAGGGTAACGTCGTGTCGTTTACGATCTGTGGTAGGTCTTTCGTCCCTTTTTGCAAGTGCCCTGGTTCACATTCCGCTCTGCGACGGGTGGTTGATCATTCTGAAAGCATTGTTCACTGTGTACCTTTTGCTGGACACCAAATACAGCGACATCATGTTCTAGTACGTCATATCGTTCCTGGTCCATATCGCTTCACTCTTGATTTCCTTTCATGACAGCTGGATTTTATCGATTCTTTCTGTGTGCGTGAGTAGACTGACGTTTTGCCTCCTCTGTTACGACACACTTCACACGAATGTCGGATTTCTTTTCGCAGGGATGCAGACTGGTTCTCAGCGTGCACCGATTCTACCACTCTTTCGATCACGAGGACATGTCCGTCGTGGACGAAGTGTTCTTCACATCGGTGTGTGTCATCGAACAGGAACCTGATGTTTCGGCGTGAGGAATGAGACCGTCTAGTGACTGACTGTGACTGTCCAATGCGGGGGGACCTGGTAGGGGTGGGACTCGGGGAAGAAAGTTAATTATAAGCTTGACATGCCTGACGTCGTGCCTCCTGTTCGTCGGATCGGGCACGTCAAACGCCTAACCGCACCCTATTGGCTTGCGTAATAAGTATCAAGGGGACGGGATTGGACACAGGAAGGAGGCTTGTAACATTTGATATCCCTAGTCATTTCATGTTTTTCTTTTGGGCTTCTTATGAGGGAGATGCTGTTTCGTGCTTGGTTAGAATCTTGTTACTGTCACAGTACCGGCTGATGCCAAATTTTCGCGAATCGCAGCACTGGGTCGTAAAGTTAGAGATTGATAGCGAGAGCCTGGTACAGTGACAGGATTTTCGCCCCTGGCTGAACCGCCACCGACCGACAGGTGGCAGCGAGGCGATCGCACTTTGACCGCAGGGCCATTTGATGAGTCGAACTTTGTTTCCCCTTTGACGTAGAGGTGCGCCAACTCAGACTCTCGTGATCAGAAGGGAAGTGGCATGTTCTGGACATTTGTGAGCTCTTTGTACTTTGTATGTACTTTGTAGTGCCGTTTTCATGAGTCGGTTTGACCGCCTTTCAAATTGTTTACTCAGCAGGGACAGGGAGATTGACATATGCATAACAGTAAGATTAGTATTCCCACGCACGACACGAACCGCCCGCATCACAAAAAAAGCAGAAGCCTTATAACCCATTATATGATATTATATGATAAATAAACTGCATCATTTATACCATTGATTATAATGCTAGGTCCTTTGAGTCATTTTTGTCAGACCGGTGCAATTGTGCCATGATTATAATTTTCCCACGTATCCGCCATGACTCTCAGAACGAGTCATGTTGGCCGTACTCTATCCCATTACACTCTCTTTGTAATATC
>JBBPNG010000016.1:0-68300 GCA_038091095.1 Leccinum incarnatum
TCCCATTCCGTCCGGGGGTCTCATGTACGCACTCTCTCCACCACCTCCGCCCATTCCCTCCGCGACGTCCACACACCCCGGCGCAAAATGACCCCACCCCATCCACGCCCCTCGCTCGATCGCATCGCGACGCGCTCCGAGTCACGCTTCCCACCTCCACGCACACCGACGAAGCCGCGCGACCCGCGCGCAGCGCTGTGGGACAACATGCCTTCGTCCCCGCTCGCACCTCCCGCGAGCCCGCCTGCGCGCGATCTCATCGAGTTCATGGGTAGCGGCCGGACGACGCTCGAGTGGGCCTGTGCCGCCGCAAGGCTTGCAGGGAAACAGGGGAGACGGAGGCCTCCCGCCTTCCAGACGCATGCAAGGTCTTCGTCGCGTCATGATCGGGACTGTGAACGTGAATATGAACTTGGACGGGAACGGGACGAACATGTAGACGCGGGCATGGCGCTGCTCGGAGAGGACACGGAGGAAGAAGACATCGAAGCGGTCACGCCTGAGGGGAGTCTCGGCGCGTCAGACGCTGCACGGTGGAACGTTGGTGCACACGCCACCGTACGGTCGCGTCCTGGGCTTCCACTGACCGGGTTTGCACCTACGTCTGCAGATATGGTGCTCCTGGGGAATGCACCGCCCGCCGGATTGCGCGCAAGCAAAAAGTGGCCATCGTTGGAGGTTGGCCCGCCGGGGAGGGGGGATGGGAAGGATGTCGATGATGTACCGCAGGACGAGGACATGATGCGTGCGGCGCTGGCGCTGTGTGGACTCGGTCGGACTCGATAATCGATGCGGATGAGTCGCGTCGTGCGCGTCTGCTCCCTGCCTGGCTTATGACCGCGTTCGTGCGGGGTGAGGCTCGTGATCTAATGTACGGGTAGTAGATCATAGTACATTTAGCATTGTATATACTGCCTATAGATCTTGATATGTAAATTACTACCAAGTGAGTCAATGGATGTACCATAGCCCAGAGGGCCGCAATTGAGCAGGTTGGAGTGCCATGGACTGCAGGAGTTTGGTTCGAAAGCTACTATTTTCATCAGCATCAATCTACACCCAGCAAATCTGAAACAACGTGTATCCACCCTCATCCACCCGGCCCACCCCATTCACTCGCTCCACGTCTTCTCGACTCACGATTGCAAGCTGCTTTCCATCTCCTCTCCTCTCCAGCTCTCGATTGCACATGCACTCCCCCACTGCACTGATATCCGCCATGGGGAATGCCTCCTCCACAGTCTTGCCCAACCCCTCGTGTCTCCCAGTTGTCCTCACTGGAATGATCAGCCAAAACACCCCCTTCTTCTTCATCATCCGCTCTATACACCCCCTGATCCACCACGCATGCTCGGGGTAATATACCACGTCCGCCGCAAGCACGACATCATACATCCCCAGTCCATCATCATCGCCCTCGCCCTCGTCTTCGTCCACATCGACACCCGGGATCTCCGAAGATGCCACCGCACACCAATCGAGCTTCTTGACAGACACGCCCACACTCCGATTGTGCTGCACGTTCCGAGCAAGGTTCTCCAACACGCTCGAGTGATAATCCGTCGCCTTGATGTCCGCTCGCGCGTTCATCCGAGACAGGATCTCCGCAACCGTGATGCTAAGTAGACCCGTCCCAGCTCCAAGCTCGAGCAACCTCCGTCGACGTGCCGTTGTCTTCGTCTTCATCGTTACCACTGTGTCCCTGCGTTCGCCGACGTCCTTTGACTCAATCGTGCAGGGGCAAGTGCAAGGACACGTGTCCAAGGCCAATGCCCCGAGGAGGTACCGGTCCGGATCCTTGCACATGCGTTCGGCGAACACGATTGCACTTCCCCAGCTCTGGAGCCCGACGGCTGTATGGTCGGTCTCGTCCACGGGTGCATCATTCAATTCGACCACGATCGGCGGCGGCGGCGGTGCTGCTGTTGGTACAGTCGACGGTGTATCATCAAAAGAACGACTAGGACGGCAATGACGACACGAGAAGGACAACTCCAGCGGCGCATGGAACGGGAAGACAAACGTCCGCGTCAACGCTTGCCCGGTTGCGTCGTCGCCTGCAAAGCGCGAAAGGAGTCTCGACGCGTCTTCGAGATGCGCTTCCCTTGCTGCATGCTCCTCGGACGAACGCGTCGGCGCGTCGGCGGTCGCCGAAGCGCTAGCCGCATCGACCCAGGCGTCGCCCCGTTTCACCATTCCAGTCAGCCATTTTATCGCGTAGCCGCGCTCGAACGCGTCAGAACGTAGTCTATCCAGTTCTTCCTTCCTTTCCTCGTCTCCTTTATCTTCATCTTCCTCATCGTCCTGATCATCTTCCTCGGCAGAGGCATACCCGGAATCGGGCACACCGTCGTAGTGGACGTGGCATGCCATTCGCTTGCGCTGGAAAGTCGGAACAGCCGCTGACAGCGACTGCTTCAGCACCGGTACGGCGCCCGTCATTGTCGTCGTTGATAACATTGCATGGGGGAAATATACGTCTTGGAGGGCGCGGAGCGCTTCGCCGACGCGCGCCGCGTCGCAGACATGGAGGGAAACAAGTGCCGGGAGAACAGAAGTGGGCGAGAGAGGGTGCGCCATTTGTGTATTTTATAGTGGGTAATAGGTTACCGGGGTGTGGTATCGTTTCGTGGTATCGTTTGCAAGCCGGAAATCTGTCTAGTGCTTCTAGTTGAGTCGTCTAAGACGGAGAAGATTCTATAGTCTATGCAGTGGTTGATTCGGTGCCGTTGCAGGATGCAGGAAAAAAAATTGCAAGATCTAAGATCTGTGAGCGCAGTGAGGCCTAAAAAAACAGCAGAATAAGTGAGTCGTATACAAACAACGCAGGCTCGTCAAGTAAAGAGTCCAAGAGCCTGCGTTGTTATTGGACAAGGAGCGCCGCGATCATGGCGATGTGTGTTTGTGAGGAGGACAAGAGGACAGAAAACGAGCCTCAGGTCGTTTTCACTCCGCGTCGGAGTTGCAGATCCGGGCCGGTCGACTGGCAAACACAACGTAACGTCATTTTGGTCACGCAGACTCGGAGGTGAGTTAAGATTTATCGGATTCCGGTGTGCCAGCCAACAAGGAGAATGGGTCGAAATGACCTCTTGCATGGGACTCATCTCTGCAATATTGACAACGATCGGACGCTACGAGGTCGGTCGATTGGGTAGTTCCCAGTCCCACTCTTCCTTGCGTCTGAGGACGAATCTTGCCAAGATAAGAACTCATGAGAAATCCGATAAGCTCTCACGAGCCGCTGGTTATGCCTTCACTTCCCGCAAACCACGACGACCTTGGGTTCGCAACCGCGCTTGCCAAAGCCCGCAAGAGCTATCGCGAAGGCGGCGTTCCCATTGGCGCATCCCTCGTCTACCACGGCACCTCACCGAACGCGGCCGACGCAGCCGTCCTGGGATGTGCGCACAATCAATGGGTTCAAAAGTCGGCGCCCACGCTGCACGCTGAGATCGCCGCCCTCGAAGACGCGGGCAGGTTGCGCGCAGCCGTCTACAAAAACTCGACATTGGTAGGTCGTTCAAGTTGCCCCATCCAACCTCGCAGCCGGGGGTTTGTTCGTTTATCTGAAGTTGAACTTGAAACTGACTGACGTTGCGGGATGGACTGGCCACAGTACACGACCCTGAGGTGCGTTGAAAGCGTGCATGTCGTCTTCGAGGAATTGCCCGGGATCTTACATTTCACGTCCTACTTCTGGTTTCAATAGTCCCTGCAGCATGTGCACAGGCGCCATCTTACTCTACAAGATACCCCGTGTCGTGATCGGGGAAAATACCACGATAGTAGGCGACGAAGAGCTGCTCAAGGAAAATGGTGTTGAGGTCATCGTCTTGGACGACCCAGAAAGTAAAGAGCTTCTAGGTCGGTGGATCGGGAAGAATCCAGAGGTGAGCCAATTGCAACATGTTTCATCTCATGGAATCCGCCTGACAAGTTTACGCGAACGTAGGACTGGCACCCTTAGTCGGAACGATTGGCTTCCTACCTCAGGCCTGCTTACGGGAGGCTGAACTGGAACAAGGAATTACTCTAGTGCTGTCTGTCTATAGCCCGATCATCGAAGAAAAACGTTACGTGGGATAGTCATAGTACCCGCTCTGAGTGGTTATAGTAACAGACTTGGTGAATTCTTGGGATAAGGGTTAGGACCCGGACCCCGGTATAGTCACGACCGTCTTTGAGCGATTCGATCGCGGCAACCGAACTCATGGTCGACGTGCGCTTCGTGTTTTCTGTGTTTTCTGCAACATGGCGGAGTTTCGCCTCTTATCCAGCCGTTGGCGGAGATGAGATAAGATAAGATGCTCGCACACTTGATTCCTGACCACCATGGCTGACCACACGATGTTAACGCTCTCTTATGTGCTGTCCTTGCCACATGGAACGAGTCCTCCTTCCTCGCTCGCACCGAACAGTGAACACGCCTTTTCAATAGAGAATGGGAAGGTGGCATTTAACAACGGAGAATACTACGAGGCGCTCCGCAAGGCGATCGCAACTGCGAAGGATAAGGTTGGGGAGGAGCTGACTGCGTGGCGAGATGCTGTCGGGAATGCAGAGTTAGGAAAAGAGAAGGCGGTTAAAGCCTCCCGGGAAGAGGACGAAGAGGACGAAGAGTATGATGATCGATGAAGAGTGAATATCCAGGTGGGTTGGCGTTGGCTTGATAAAATCCCCCTAATGACATGGATAGACTTGATTGAACCTTGGCATATACTGCTCCTTGCGCGCTGCATTGTACCGGGTGCGGTGCCGGGTTAGGTTTAGTAATTTCGTAGCCGAGCTGAGTCGGAAGTTGTCCGAGTCCGTAGAGCGCCGTGGTGCGCGGGGGCCATTCCTTCTGTTCCTCTCCTGCCTGGTCCAGCATCAAAAAGTGCCCAGGCTATACATTCCAGAGAAGATGTAACCTTGTCTACCATGCGAATAAATCATTCCCTTTGATGGCTCACTATCACCGAATGTCGCGGTTCGCAAAGGAGATCTCGATGCGCCTCTATCCCCTCCCCGGGGCTCGATCTCACCTTCGCCCATGTGACAACAACATCGGGTGTCAGGTACTCATTGACCACTGGGGACATATTACTTTGACAGTTATTGTCTGCTTTCCCGTCCGCAAGGCTCATCAAGCAGGGCTCGTGTGTTGTTCTCCGTGCTACTTTGGCACGAACCACGTTTAATTGTTCAACAACAGGTGAGTTCTTAATTTGATCTGGGTGCGTTGACGTTTTTTTTTTTGAGTCCGTCTAGGCCTCGGCGATCGAGATTCTCGATGCAGTAGTCACATCTTGGTTACATGGGTCGATTTGCAAATTGTCAAAGCTTGATCAGCGCCTGACGCGCCCCACGGCACCTCAGGCTTGTGAGGCTTGCCGCTAGAGGATTCCCTCTAAACTCTCGTACCACCATTAGGATTCCGAGTCACGTATCGTTTACGTCGTTAATGCTTGGATAACAATAAGACGATGGCGCGTTCCTATGGCAGTCTTCCAGACAACGAGCAGGATTTGTCCGACGAACAGCCCCTTCGGAAGTTCATATATTCCTTCCCATCCCATGCGCCTCTCTTACTTCACTCGGCCGCGTACTAATACCGACCCAGGGTTGTCACATGGTCCGTTACGTTCATCAGCACGTTCCCCCCCTCAGATTTTCTCCTTTTTTATTTGTGCTTCTTGTTCGGGCTTTCCCGATGCGATGGCGTCGTTGGTGATGGTGTTCATTGGCCCCGTTCCCGATGGCTCGCAGACGGTGCGAGTTTGGTGCTTTGGAGCCATCATATGGCAAGAACATGGGCGCATCATACGAGAAGATATGCTGCACCGCGACCTTTTTCGTGTGCCTTGTATGCAGGGATCTCATGTATTATAGACAGTATCTGAGTCACGGAAGGGGAGTCGATGACGCTCCTCCGAGGGTTCGGTCTGCTTGCTGGAGATCTATCCACGATCTTCACGCGTTGATGCATCCCACACGAAGCAAGTTGTGCTTCGACTTCAATACATCGGAGGAAACTGGATACGTTCTTTCTATGTACATCAAATCTTATATTTTGTATACTGTGCGTCTATACGACATCGTGTCGGAAATAAATTATCTCATAGATAATACAACGAGAAGCGTCCGGTTCGGCGCACTGTAGATCATAGGGAGCGAAGGGTAAGGAGGGGAAGGGGCCAGTCAAAGTAAGGCGCGACAGTAAAATAAAATAAAATCAGAAGGAACGAGAACGCAAGAAGAGTGTCCAGATGTCCGACAATGTCTGAAGTAGAGCAAAAAAAAGAGCGGGGTGCCTCCAGTCGTAACACAGACAAAGAGGCGAGACTCGTCCAATCCGAGTTCATGTCTGCTTTCCTTCTTCTTCGCTTCCGCTGTTTGCGGTAACCCCTGTCGCGTCCGCGTCGTCACCACCGTCGTACATTTCCTCGACTGTTTTCGATATGCGCACTTCGATCCTCTGGTGGAAAAGAAGAATAAAATAAAAAGAACGAGGGGGTGTAAATTAGAAAATAGGACCCACCGAGTTCCCGCGCTTTAAGTTGCCAGATTGCGGCGAAAGGTGCTCGACATGTACCTGCGTCTGAGTCTAGAGAAACGATGGGTGCCATGGCGGAGTGCACAGGTAAGGAGGGAGGCAAATGCAGGAACGGAAACGACAAAAGCAACGACCGGAATAGAAAATCATCAGCAACCCATCTTACAGCTCCATCCTACGCGACGGAGAGCACGTACAGAACGTCGCCGTGGGCTCCGCGGACTCGAAGGTCCAGTTTCATCACCATTGACTGCAAACGCGATGTCAGGTACTAATGCGATGGGCTGTAAACGATGAGCATGTCGATTCCAAGAGTTGCGCATCTTGACCCGTGCGTTCAAACTGGCAGAAAGAAACGAATGAATATCGAATCTCATTAGATTGAGAACAGGGCCACGCACGTTGCAAGGAGGGAGTTAGCGTAGACTGTACGAGTCAAGCCCGTGAATGGATGCAATGTGTCAAGGTGGGACGGGTCAACGCACGTTTCGCAACGACAAAATATAGACCAAGGAATATTCGATTGTTTGGCATCACAAGCCACTAGGGGTGAGAATGATAGTCAGACAGATCGGTATGTTATGGTTACACGCAACGACGAGACAGCGGGCTACATACGCAGATGAGCGTTGCGACTGCACCAAAACTGACATCATGTTATTTAGTAGTTGCAAGAAGTGCAAGCACCCGAAACTAACTCACCACGTAGCCGACCCACTTTCTATCGTCCACAACATCAAGGTATCGACAATGCGATTCGTACTTCATGAGCATCATGAGCATATCATGCGGACAGTTCAAGTATTCTTGACAAACTTTGGAAATAGCGAAAGGCTCCGGGTTGATCCCAGAAAGTAGCAAATGAATGTCGTGATAATGATATCCGCGAGAGCAGAGAGAGACAATCCCAAGGTGAAGACCCACTGTGGTGCACGATTAACGATGGACATCGCCAGCATAAAAAGAAAGCAGCAAACCGATGGAAAAGGGCGTCCGAACAGGTTGTAACTTCCCAATCTGATCCTGAAAGGGGATTGGAGAGTATGAGTATGACCCATGTCCTGCACTGATCAAGCTTACATTTCTGCCATTGTTACTGTGAGAAATATGAAATATTAAACACCGGGCTAAGAAACAATGCGAAGGTCCTCACCACTTGCAGCGACTATGGATAGCAAGATATTAGAATCGTGTAGCAATAATCAGAACAGGACGTACCTAGCCGCACAATCACGATCAAAACCTATATTGACAACTTGGTCAGGGTCAGGAAACGACAGGTTTCTGATTGTGATGCCTACCACCGGGCCCGCGACTGTAAGTTTATGTTGTTGCACTAAGCAGGAAACAAGGGTGTCAATCATTGACACGTACGGCAGGCGTCGCATACTAACATCTATATATCCGATAGGCAAAAAAGCTAGCCATGATGATCGTCAAAACAAGGGATGCCCGATGACTAGAGAGGGCTTACTTTTGAACTAGGAATGTCGTCAATGCCTAAAACCACGCATTAGAATACCTGTCTGGGATAGGTGCAGGACACTGGCGCACTGTGAATGCGACCGTCGGCTATATTTGCCTTGTCAACTATCGTGACAATGCATCTCGGTATCAAAACGCACCCCTATGCTCCTGTGCACATACTTCCATTAGTCGCCAACCAAGTAAAACATACAAGTCAATATTGTTTACCAAGGAATAACGTCTACCAAATCCAAGTTGCCGTAGGGAAGGATCACCGAATGCCAGACAGAAACAGCGACGAGTGCGGAATGACACAAGTCAAGGAGCCTAGCAATCCATCAATCTATGATGCCAGCAGAGATCTCACCGGCTCCAAAACATACCATATTGCCACCACCTAGTGGACAACCAAGACACTTGAACTTTGAACAGGGGAAATTCATGACCTGACTCACGAGGGCCGTTGTCGTCCATTGTTCAAGCTTTGGGTAAAATTGCCAGTACACTATAAACTGCATGGTAACACATCCTGAAAGACTGTCAAAATGTGGATGTGATTAACACTGGATGGCGCGTCGAGTTGGAAGGTCAGCATCCTTACCCAAAAGCGAATAGCCCCCCAAGCGCGATTGGGCCACAAATTGTATTCACGTCCACCGCGACTGTACCAGACATGGGAAAATGAAAGACCAGCTCGCACGAATGGGTAGGAAGAGGGAAGAAATATTCACAAGATCGTATGCCCATATGTCGTTATAATAAGTAGTTTCGAGGACGAGAAGCTGAGAAAGTTTGATACGAATTTGATGTGAACTGCCTTCTTCTCGATATCGTCTCATTGCAACCTGCGAAGCGTAAGCCAGTGGATACCATGCATAGCCGTAAAATCCACTCTCTGAAACTGATCGAGAAATTCAAGCTCTGTAAGAACGTAAGGAACGTGCCTCGTTTCGGGACCATGCGATCGTGCTCGTCGACAAGGGTCAGGTCCGCGGCTCTGCGAGATCTTTGTCTATGAAGCACACATGACTTGATCTCATCTTGCAAGAAACAGAAATGATGATGATGAGAACTCCATGTGCTTGCAACTGAGCGGCGTCACCGATCAATAATTGTAGAATAATTGGACTCGGCACTCCAAGTTGTAGGCGCCGGTACCGGGAGCTTGCCAAAACCGGTATTTCGTTATTTCAGTGCCACTTTCGAGGTGGCACGGCTAACTGTCAGGCTACGAAAAGTATACGTACCAACGTTTGGAAGGTTCCAAGCATCACCGGAAATGAAAGGAGATTTGGCTGTATGCATTGCTTTCCGAGAACATGATGTGAACTTGAACAAAAGCCGATGGCAAGCGGCAGACGACCGTATAAGAGAGGAAGCGCTGGTTCAACAGTGAACACTACTGTCAGACAGTTGGAACCTGGGTAAGTTGTTATGAAAGCCCTGAGGTACTTCCGTTGGTCCTCTCTCCGTGTTTGTCGCTACTTGTGCTCCACTTGACGATGTCGACCCAGGCCATTTGTGAGCTGCAATTGTATGGGCATCCGAGTTTAGCGAAAAAAGGGTACGAAGGATCCATCCAAAAAAGGCGCCATCCCGAGTGGCGCGCGCTTCGGAATTCCGACGGATGGCCCGGGATCACTCAGCATGCATATGATGTTGATAGGAACGTTAGCTGATCATACGGTGATGTGACGCTTTTTTTTCAGAGGCCAAAGTGAGCGAGCGATGACTGGAGATCGCGAATCTATGCCAGGAAAGGTAAGCCTAGTAGATTTTCCAAAGAGGAAAATGGGCACTGCCCACTACATTGGGTGCCAAGAATTTCCATCAAAATGCAGGTGATCTCAGTATTTTCTGATGAGCCTCCCGACGCCATCTTCGTCGGCTAATGTGCAGTGACTGTAGCATTGTCATCGAGCCGACTCGGGTTAACTTCTCTTGAGAACCGTATTAGGTACACCCGCGGAGACCTGAATGCATTTTATGGCTGGCGGTAAAAACTTCCTCGAACCCGAAGTTCAGGTAGGATCATGCGCTCAAAGCATGCATGCAATTTTCAATGATCTATTGCTGCATCCTCCACCGTGGACTCCGAGGCACTGATAAATCGGATAGTCAGAGTCGTATAGACGCGCTCGAGCTCGTCTGAACCGATATGCTCTTCTCTCTTTTTCTTCCTCGAAAGAGATATCGGTCTTCGTCCAGATGTATCTTCAATCTGGCCTGTCAGACTGGTACCGCACTACAGCTCTTTCCCTCGGCAAGCCCCACATCACTGGCCTAATCTCAAATCTTCAGGGGCCTTTGACAGCCTCTACTAATGCTTCAATACCTTCAAAATTATATTCGACTTTCTCCCTAGCCCGAGCATCAACCGAGCAATCTAGATGATTCTCCCCAGTGCTCTCGTTGCTCGGGCTTCCAACGCCACAATACCTCAAGAGTGCAGGCCATTCTCGCTCCATTCCAACGTGTGCGTTGGAGACCTGATTGCGATCTTGGGTATGTCTCACATCTACCCGCTCCCTATCCCATACCTGACTTCTGAGGTGTCGTCGCAGCATTCAGCATCTCCAGCGTTGGGTTCTTCTGCTGGGTCATCCTTGCCGTCCGCAAGATGCGCCAGTTCCCGTTCAACTACAAGCAAGAGGACAAGGGTAAGCCCACTCTGCTCTGCTTCCACTGTTCTTCCAGCAGTTGACGTCCGCGTTCGCAGCAGAACTTGTAGACGGGAACCAAGGAGTCCATCCCTACTACGCCGATCCGGCCATCGAAAACTCGATCGTTGCCCAACAGGGTGTCCTCCAGACATCCAACCCCCCCGGTCGAGCGCAGACAAAGATGTTTCCGTCTCAGCTGGAAGAGGAGTTCTATATGCAATCCACTCCTATGTCGTATGATCCTCTCGGCGCGGCAACTGATCCATTCACTACACCGCACATGCCTCGTCGTCCCCCACTTGTGGGTGGACAGTCCAAGTGGACCTCTTCTCACCATCCAGAACGTCATACATCACCCTCGCGAGCCGGACCTTCTGGGGGATACGAGTACGGGGATCAATACATCGCAGATGCTGGTCCCTCGCGAGCCATGGGCCCGCTGAACGGTGGATATGACTCTCGTGAGTCTCGTCGATTCATGGGACGCATAGATGGGGAACCCATGATGTATGCGCGCTGAGCGTCGCAGTTGGGGTCACAATATAGTTCTGACAGTAATTACCTTGGAATTATCTCCACGTCCTAATCGCAATCTGCGGACAGACATAGACCCCAATAGTGGCTGCTCCGAGTGTTTTTCCGATTGGAGGACAGCAGTCGCCTGATGAGCTTGAGTCATGTGGGGTTTCGTGTAAAATGATAGGGAATCACTCAGTCAATTCGTCGAGGGCAAAGACCGCTGAGAATGTAGATGTGGGAGACAAGCATGTTCGTGCGAAGATCAAAAGGCAAGTAAGGATTATCCCGTGGATGCAGTTATATACGTGCTGAATGCACTACAGTACAAAGAGTCGTTACACCTCATTCTCATCAAAACTTAGTCTGAGGTCCGTATATTCCAGGAACAGCGTACTAACCGGTTTACGCCTTGCCCTTCCGCTTCAACTCCTCGCGTTCCTCAGCCATGATCTCCGCGTCGATCTTTGCACCCTTTGACGGCTCGTTGCCATGAAACGTCGCTGGTCCCAAAGGATCCACCTTGGGGTCTGCACCCGGCGGACTCATCGCTCCCTGTCCGTGGGCGATTTCCAGGGAATGCTGATGTGCTTCCGCCATCCTCTCCCCAATCTCACGCTCACCCCTGCGGTTGAATGAAATTACAGGAAGGGTCAGTGGTCGAACATATCATCGATGACGACACAGTAGACATACAGCTGGTCGATGTCAATGTGCCATTGATCAGGGACGTGTTTCTTGGGTAGGTTGTGGTCCGTTTTTCCGGTGGGCGGTCTGGCACAACGGCAGAGGTGAGGGTCGCGATGAGTGTTTTGAAGCTCTAACTTGGGTGAAGAGCAAGAGACGTACCGCTGCTCATGATCCTCGTATATTTGGGGGTTGCCCACCTTGGACATCATCGCACCACCTGAGCGTGGTTTCGTCATGTCTGTCTGACGGCGTGCGGTTGAATGGTTGGTGGGTGAGTGTAAAAGTTAGGAGGTCACTGCGTCATGACATCATGTTGAATTACTAATCACCAACAGCGATTTCTCGGGATCTACGGTTCGAAAGACTACTTGGATTTCAGAGAGGCAGAAGTAATGACGTACGACAACCACAGGGTGAATGATGTAGGGACCACCGGCCTGCCAATCTCTACACAGAAAAAACGCAAAGATGGCATAGCACTAAGACGTGCCAGAAGATACTTTGTTCTCCGCGCTGCTTTGGCACAAACCACATTGAATCGTTCACTGACGACAGGCGTGGTCTGTAATTTGACATGAGTGCGTTTGATTCAAGTTGAATTTTTCTCGGTGCTTTTGAGACTTCGAGAAGTCACGTGTGCTACTAGTCTAACCAAGATAGGAAGCAACACGGTTTAAACTTACCCGAGACCACAACAGAATCGGACGATTCAACAGCTGCTTAGCAGCCTGCTTCATGATCAGTGGAGTATTTGAAGAACCTTGGCGACCATGTCGGTGGTTGGCTCCCAAACTGCCAGAGGCAGACTTGACAATCAAACAATGACACTTGTCTGGACTTCGGCGCCGATCATGGTAAAGGTGCCAATGCTCGGAAACGAGTTCGTGGTGTTGATGCCGAGGTTAAGTGTCAAGCTTCGAAGGCATCATTTCTGCCGTTCTTATCCGCCCGAGTCGTAAAATTCAAAGGAGGAAAACAACTTATCGGTGTCGTACAACCGCCACAAGGACTCGCAAGCGACGGCGAACTAGTAATTATTTGTCATCTCGTTTCCGCTAACCCTTATAAACGTTCTTCGTTTGGAGGATGCACTTTGTCCGCTGTCGTAACTGTCTGCGGCAGGGCATTCCTTTCCTTTTTATTTTATTGAGCTCACTTCCTGGTCGGTGCTTGCCCCCTCCACCCTTCGTTCTTTGGCCAGATGCATACCATTGTCCTTCTTTCGGTCTTGCTCAGTGGGCTCCAGACGCTCGTTTCTGCTCAGGACGGGGCAATACATGCTGCGACAACCAGCCCTTCTGTTAACGGTTACTCCTGCGATCCCAACAGCTGCCAGCTTCCCAAGTGCAATTGCGCGAGCACAAGTCCTCCGGGTGGTCTCAGTCCTGTACGTTGGGTTTCCTTCACGCTGGTGTTCACTCTATGACGCGCTACTAGTCCGAGGTTCCACAATTTGTTGTGTTTAGTGCAGATGACGCAGTCCAGTCATACACCCTCGATGCTGTCAATCAGTTCCTTGCGCATCGCCGGAACCCCAATGGGTGTCCGCTGAAAATGACCTATTTCACGTCGCTCAACTACACTAACTATACATCCGTCACGGACTGGTATGTTGCAGGAAATGAAATCGCAGACCATACGTATGTAAAATCATTTAGTTGATCGAAAATGGACTGAATTTGCATTTAGGATGACCCATGTCGGTTCCCCACCCGCGTCAGAGATCAATGGCAACCTGATTGCCCTCAACGCTCTCGCGGGAATCCCCTTTGACGCTATCAAGGGCTTTCGTGCACCCTTCCTAAACTACACCAGCGAAACTTTTCACCTGCTCGCCGCAGCCGACTTTTTGTATGATTCGTCGACTACTTCCTCTATTCCTGTCACCGACCCGAATACGGATGCTTACTGGCCATACACATTGGACTACGGCCTTGCAAACGACTGCTCCACGACCCAAGGAATCTGTCAAGGACAACCACAGATCCCTGGTATGTGGGAGATACCCATGTATGCCTTTTTTGACGAGCTCGGTGTGGACGGACCACATCTCATGGATCCCTGGCTGGACCCCGCTAACGGCGCGTCGACGGTGGACGATTCTGCCACGCTGGATTACATGAAGGACACGTTCACTGCCCATTACAATGGGAACCGTCAGCCTATCGGACTGTACACACACCCTATCCATCTCTGCGTAAGTCGGATGGTCATTGTGAGGTGCTATACTTCGAAATCTCATGCTTCTCATTAGACAACCTATCCCGGCCTCAATGCTCCTACATCCACCATCAACATGATCAACGAGTACTTGGATTGGCTTCAGGAACAACAGGACGTATGGATCGTGTCCAATGAACAGCTACTTGCCTGGGTCCAGAACCCCGTTCCAGTCTCTGAACTGAATTCGTTTGACGCTCTTAAATGCCCGACCCCTGACGTTGATCCAACAATACGCATTTGCAATGGCATACCGGTCAACGAGCAAGGTCTGCTGGATGAGTGCCCCTTTTCAGATTTCCCGTTCTATACTTGCGTGCGTCTCGCTCTTATCGGACGTCAAGCACTGAGCCTCATTGACCATAATATTGATTAGTACGGCTGTCCACAAGTGGAACCCTCGCCGGCCAACCCGAACCCGCCTCAACAAGCTGCCAATGGTCAGAAACCTCGGTTCAGATGTAAGCCCTTCTGCTTCCCTTTCCCGTCGTTGGTGTCTTATGTAGCGAAACAGTGCCGACCAACTGTTCCACGCCTTTCTGGGACCCGATAGCAGGCAATTGCATCTGTACGTCTGACGAGTGTGCGTTCGTGGATCAGTCACGAGCGATCGGGGTACGTTCATTGTTATTTGTCGACCGTGACCCTGCTCCAAACTAACTGTTCCCCTCTTCCGATGTAA
Source organism: Leccinum incarnatum (assembly GCA_038091095.1). Taxonomy (NCBI): domain Eukaryota; kingdom Fungi; phylum Basidiomycota; class Agaricomycetes; order Boletales; family Boletaceae; genus Leccinum; species Leccinum incarnatum. The sequence continues at coordinate 14,777 of JBBPNG010000016.1, forward strand.
TTGCGTGTCAACGTACAATACATGCCTGTGCTCAATAGCCCAACGGTGCGAATTTGACGGGCAGTACCCCGAGCGCCGGATCGATCGCGAAGACGAACAGAGCATTCATGCAGAGGGATCTGTTGTGGACCAGACATGTTGGCTCTTTAGTTGCAATGGTTGCGACCGTTGTGGCCGTGTTCGGGTTCCTCTTATGAAGGAACCTTTCCCATGCAACCCAACTTCGCAAGTACGTACGCCGCCAAGGGTGTTTCTTCGAGGATTGAACACTCATAACATAATGCACAGTCATCACGTATTGATGCATCATCCCAGAAGTCACAGTTTCAGTTTTCCTTGGTATACTTTACGCACCCGTCTTAATCTTGAATCCGATCGTCTTGGTCTACTTACCTGCCTTTCTTTTCAACATTCCACGTCATAATCTTGTCGCTCCCTCACGGTTTTACACTCATCCCCGGATTTAATGACACCGGATCCATTGTTCATCATTTACAGCTCCATTGGCATACTACGCATACAACATACCACATCATCGTCTGGAAACTTGGAAAGGCTAGTAATTACACATTGAATAATACATCGTGCATTCCGGCATTCTACGTCTAAGCTTGATCGATATGTTAGTACCACTTCAAGGCCATGACGAAGACGCGATCCCATACAGACGAGAAGCTCAAGCCTTCAAGAAACGGAAGAGACATGATACATGTCCGGTCAAAGCAGGCCACACGAAATGAACAAATAAATGGATAAAATATGAGAGCGGAGCCGAAAGAAATCGTTTCCGGTTCGACCAACTAACTTGAAGCTTCCCACGGAATATTGCGTCGTCGTCATCTCATGTCTCATGCATCATGTGGCTCTTCGTGCTCGAGTTCTGAAATCCCGGTTATCACATCCACGCCGGTTTCGCGGTCGTATTTGGTCTCGATTGTCCGCACTACTACGGTCACGTTCGTCTTCTAAAGAAGAGAACAGGAGGTAGATTCGACAGGGGAAGTAGGGAAACAGAAGAAGGAAAAACGTCAGCAATGCATACAGCCCCTGTGACACCAGAATACAATGATCACTTACAGAATGCCGTCTCGGAGTCGTTGCACTCGCAGCTCCGGATTCCTCATCCCCTTCTACGAACACGTTACTTGATAGGCCGCAGTTGATAAGGCGAGGTGGCTTCACACCACATTTTGCGAATCTTGATACATGCGTTCAGACTATCAAAAAGAAAATGGGTGTCATTCTCGCACATCCATGATGTGAGAAATGTGGATATTGACCCAGGTTGCAAAGAGTGAATTGGCGCAAACTGTTGGGGCAGATATTAGTAGGTGCCAGTAAACAAGTGCAGTAAGTCAAGACGTCAGTATCGTGGCGTATTGGCACTATTATTGCATTGTTCGTATTTGCATAACCTTTTGAACCTGCACCATCTTCTCCATTACACATCCCAGCACGCCACCTCGTCATCCACAATATGTGTGATGCCTACTGGCCAAAAACTACCCCAACTGAACTTCACATTGACTACATCATGCAAGTCAAATATATCGTCAATCCGAAAACTACAACCTACTTTCAGGTTGACCAAACCAACATCCATGATGGGGTTACCAGTCATAGGGTCAATCTCCCGGAGAGTTATCGCAATGATTTTGTTAGATTACTCTACCGGTTAGATCTAGTCATTGGCCTGTACAAGAAGTTCCGCAAACGTAACAAGAAGTCCAAGGCATTCCTCCTACTTATGGTGTTCCTCGACAACGTCCTTGAAGCTACAGTTCGTCCGGCGCTGTCCATCACCAACCTTGCCGATCTCAAGCAATGGCGCAATCCAAACTTTGATCGGTATCTTACCACTGAATTTCTCATTGGTCGTCATGAACCTTCTTTTTTACGTGAGTTTCGGTTGCGAGTGGAGACGAATATTGAGCGCATTGATGTTGGGGAACTCGGTAAGTGCCAACTGTTAAGTGAAATCCAACAATTATGCTTATCAACTTCTTAGACTGGGACAAGTACTACAATTGTCTTGATCCAAGAATTGAAGGACGCGCATATATGTACAACATGGATAATGTTCCAGATGGCGACTTGGAGATGCTTTGGGACTTGATGGAGAAGCATTATACTCGCAGGTTGGACTTTACATGGAGTATGCATTCTTTTCCGTCCCATTTCTCATTTCTTTTACTCATGCTTTATCTTATGCAGTATCACAATGGGTAGATGTGGAGCAGCCCATAGCAGCACGTCAGCTGCATCATGCATGAGATGATGACGACATAATCTTTCGTGGGTAGCTTCAGCCTTCAAGTTAGTCGGTTGAGCCGGAAACTCGAAGCTGTCGTGCTCGACCGGATTGATTTTCTTCCGCTTCCGCTCTCGTATTTTATTTATTTGTTCATTTCATGTGGCCTGCTTTGACCGGACATGTATCATGACTGTTCCGTATCTTGAAGGCTTGAGCTTCTCGTCTGTATGGGATCGCGTCTTCGTCATGGCCTTCAGGTGGTACTTCATATCCATCATGCGTAGACGTAGAATGCCGAAATGCAACGATCAAATGTGTAATTAGCCTGTCCGAATTTCCAGACGATGATGGGGTATGTTGTATGCGTAGAGTTACCGAGGCATGTGCTGTAAATAATCCAGTGTCATTGAATCCGGGGACGAGTGTAAAACCGTGACCGAGCGATAATATTATGACGTGGAATATAGAAAAGAAAGGCAGGTAAGTAGACCAAGACGATCGGATTCAAGATAAAGACGGGTGCGCAAAGTATACCAAGGAAAGCTCTGACTGCCGGGATGATGCATCAATACGTGATGACTGTGCATTATGTTATGAGTGGGCCGGTTCAATCCTCGAAGAAACGTCCTTGGCGGCGTGCGCACCTGCGAAGTTGGGTTGCATGGGAAAGGTTCCTTCATAAGAGGAACCCGAAATGGCCGCAACGGTCGAACCATTGCAACCAATTCGCCAACATGCCTAGTCCACAACAGATCCCTCTGCATAAATGCTTTGTTCGTCTTCGCGGCCGATCCGTCTGAGCCCGTATGGTCACTGCCCGTCAAATTCGCATCGTTGGGTTATTGAGCGCACGCATATATTCACGCAATTACGTCAGAACAAGGGAAGGGGGAACAGTCAGTGGAGCAGGGCCACGGTCGACAAATAACGATGAACGTACCCCAATCGCTCGTGACTGATCCACAAACGCACACTCGTCAGACGTACAGATGCAATTGCCTGCTATCGGGTCCGAGAGAGGCGCAGAACAGTTGATGGGCACTATTTCGCTGCAATAAGACACCAACGACGGGAAAGATGGAAGCAGAAGGGCTTACATCTGAATCGGGGGTTCAGACCATTGGCAAAGGCGGGTTCGGGTTGGCCGGCGAGGGTTCCACTTGTGGACAGCCGTACTAATCAAAACCATGGTCAATGAGGCTCACCGCAGTACCACGAGACGCACGCAAGTATAGAACGGGAAATCTGAAAAGGGGCACTCATCCAGCAGACCTTGCTCGTTGACCGGTATGCCATTGCAAACGCGTATTGTTGGATCAACGTCAGGGGTCGTGCATTTAAGAGCGTCAAACGAATTCAGTTCGAAGACTGGAACGGGGTTCTGGACCCAGGCAAGTAGCTGTTCATTAGACACGATCCATACGTCCTGTTGTTCCTGAAGCCAATCCAGGTACTCGTTAATCATGTTGATGGTGGAGGTAGGAGCATTGAGGCCGGGATAGGTTGTCTAATGAGAAGCATGAGATTTCGAAGTATAGCACCTCACAATGACCATCCGACTTACGCAGAGATGGATAGGGTTAGACTATTAGTAGCACACCTGACATACTTCTCGAAGTCTCAAAAGCGCTGAGAAAAACTCAACTTGAATCAAACGCACTCATGTCAAATTACAGACCGTGAACGATTCACTGTGGTTTGTGCCAAAGTAGCGCGGAGAACAAAATCTCTTTTTTGGCACCTCTTAGTTTTTTTCTATGTAGAGATGCAGGCCACCAACCGTTCAACCGTACGCCGTCAGAAAGACATGACGAAACCACGTTCAGGCGGTGCGATGATGTCCAAGGTGGGCAACCCCCATATATACGAGGACCATGAGCAGCGGTACGTCTCTTGCTCTCCAACCAAGTTAGAGCTTCAACACACTCATCGCGACACCTACCTCTCCGCCCTTGTGGTGACAGACCTCCCACCTGAAAAACGGACCACAATCTACCCAAGAAATACATCCATGATCAATGGCGCATCGATATCGGCCAGCTGTATGTCTACCGTCTCGTCATCGATGATTTGTCCCACGATTGACCCCTCCTGTAATTTCATTTACCGCAGGGGTGAGCGTGAGATCGGGGAGAGGATGGCGGAGGCACATAAGCCTTCCCTGGACATCGCCCACGGACAGGGAGCGATGAGTCCGCCGGGTGCAAACCCCAAGGTGGATCCTTTGGGACCAGCGACGTTTCATGGCAACGAGCCGTCAAAGGGTGCAAAGATCGACGCGGAGATCATGGCTGAGGAACGCAACGAGTTGAAGCGGAAGGGCAAGGCGTAAACCGGTTAGTACGCTGTTCCTGGCATATACGGACCTCAGACTAAGTTTTGATGAGAATGAGGTGTGATGATTCTTTGTACTGTAGTGCATTCAGTATAACGGCATCCACGGGATGATCCCTACAACCTGATGGAACTTACCCTTTGATCTCTCGGAGTGAACATACTTGTCTCCCACTTGATCCTGAGCTACGTCGACAGGGTGGTCTACACGGTATGTCTATCACAATGTCGTTATGTTACTGGCAACACGTTAACTGTGGTCTGCAGGTCTGTGTAGCTGAGGTCCGCGCTATTTTCAGACTACCCTCGCACCTTGGCATCTCTCCTCATCCGCTTGCGTACATACCTGGTTCAAGCCCCTGCAGTCATATGATCACAACATCAAGATGTTTCGCGTTAGCCGGTCAACTAGGCACCGTCGACCGAATGCAGAAGTCATTCCTGTACATCGGATCGTCCAACACTGTCACCTAATACCCCGGTTCCCGTGTGGCGCTATTCACCCTCACTGGACAAACGGCCATGCTTGGGGACCAGGCGCAACATTTCTATCTTAAAAGGCAAATTGATCTTCAAACGTTTGAACAGCACCGGCTACATACTTGAATATTTTTCTGGATTTGGCTCTCTGTGACCACTTGATGGGGTGCGGGTGCGTTTGTTGTCATTGATGCCTCACACAGCACGCGCTCATTATTTATTTTTCCAGGATGGACGGGGTGCGAGGTGGTCGATCGGTTGGCGTTGTTATCGCTCCTCAATGACCGCATACCGGACGCTACATTCGCAAGGTTGTATCACAATGACGACTCAGGTGGACAAGCTCAACACGGAGACGGGCTATATTCTGGAGAGTTGTTGTGATCGAGAATTGCAGACGGCAAGTGGCAAATGCGGTCGTGACCGGCTACGAGGGGTGGCGTCGACTGCTGGACATGACGCTCATGAATGCGTCCACCGATTGGACTGCCGCACGACCGACGGGAGAACATGTTGTTCGACCTGTTGCACGTGTTACCTGGCATCGTGCGCTCCGACGTTCAACAAGGGACGGCCGTCTTGCTGTCCAAGGCCATTCTATCTACGATCATGAAACTGCGTGAAGACCAACGACATCAAGTCATGCTTACGAGTCACGCGCGTGTTGTTGGCTTCGTTGGTGCGGTATGGCGTCTTGCCGAATTTCGTGAGGGGGTTGAAGGAGGTGGAGATGTATTTGCAGTGTGTATTGAAGCCTGATCCGGGTGCGTCGACTCGTTTTGAATCTGGTCGCATATGTGGACTAACGGATTGCCCAGACGACTTGAACTCATTGTACATGTACGAATCCAAGACGTCCTTGTTTGCATGGATGGTGTAGATGCGATTGGGTGTGGAGTGGTTGCTGGAGGTGCAGATCTTGCCGGTCTTGTTACAATGCGAGTGTTTAGATATGCGGCCAGAATGGGACCAGTCGCTTATGGGTGCGTTTGTCGGCGTCGTCGGCTCTGCTATGGCTCACGCATTCGTAGACCGAGATTCATCGACAGCGAAGAGGTGGCATTGTTATATATTGAAGAGATTCATTTGTTTGTTCCTAAATCACAGCTACCAAGTTGGTTTATTTTTTTACCACTTGCTCGTCGAGCTGACGTGATGACAGTCGACGATGAATACCGGTTTCGGCGGTGATCACAGTGCGATTGTATGATTGGCTGTGCGGTGTAACGGCCGATGGAGCCAGTTTGTCCGGCCCCCTGAGATGGCAGAGGCCGAGATCGCGGTCGCAAGCATGTTCGACGTGCAGCTCGATTGGTATTCGGCCCGTCACACTCATACGCTTGTCGATCCTGGCCCTTATCCTACTACCCGACCACATACTCACATTGACAAAGAAGTTGACGCCCGGGCCTCCACCCACTGCCAATACTCCCGGCTTTATCAGGCACTAGCCTGTCGCCTCCAAAGCCTGTGTTCGAGATCGCAGTGGCAAGCGTGTTTGCGCCCGGGAAACAATTCGAGACCAGGTTTGATGTATCAGTGCGCCAACAGGAGCTGTTGCTCAAGCGAGCGGTGATCGAGTGCCTCACGCTCGTTTCATTACCCACCCTGTCGCGTGCCCGGAGTCAACCCCCGTCTCACATTCCCCCAACTCCCAGTGAGTACTGACAACCGCCTCCTTCGGCAAACTTGCCTAAAATCCCTTCCCAGGCACCTTCAACCAAGCTCATTTCATTACCCCTCCCTCCGCATGCCTGGAGTACTACCTGTCATGTACGTATGTAGTCATAATCAATATGTTCTCTATGGTGTCAACAAGATCAAGGCATATCTTATATAGTACAGGTAAATAATTGTCTACGCTATGTAGTGTTCTGTAGCTAGACTGGCAACCTATTTTCTGCAAAGTACTCTGTAGACTACAGAGTAACTTGGGTTACTAGTACACTACAGGCACACTTTTTTTTACAGATGCGAGCTTGAGCAATGTGACTAAGTGAGAAGTCTCCGTGAGCCTGCAGGTGACAGTGGGTCCTCATCAGTGACAGTCAGAGCCGGAGTCATCACTGTCATCAGCCATCGCATCTCCATCATCATCATCATGGAGGTGTTCCCTAAATGTGTAGCCAACTATGATAGGTTGTTAGACGTACTTCACAGCAGAAAGTGATCACTTACAGTCTTCATCTTCCTCGATGGGTGGATTGTAAAATGTGACCATGTGCTGCAAGAGCATTCTGGCAAGTTTCACAGTCTGGTTCTCCTGCTCGAGAGTATACTGGAGACAGGCTCCAGTCCAAACCCCACCAAGGGATTCCTCGTAGGTTTCCCAATCTATTGGTGAGAAGTTGAGTGAGGTCCCACCACAGAAGTGATGACTTACTGCATTCATCAATGTTGCTGCGATCCAAATTGCGGTCATTTTCCGACCGGAATTTAGTGACATTCTTGGGCTCGTGTCGTCGCACCCAGTATTCAATCAGCAAGTAGCTGTCGAAAATCTCACTATGGAGTTGCATGTTGTCCGGAGCATCATCATCAATGCACGACACAGCATCTTGAACGATCTGGTTGAATACATTGTCCATGTACCACAAGATCATCTCGAGATTGCCTTTCAGGGTCTCTGAGTCCATGATGTCACAGTCGAGCTCGTTCCAGAAGAGAAGGACCAGACGGATGGTGTCTTCCCGCCACATGAAACGTCTCATGTGGTCAAGGTAGTATGAAGGCAGATAGCATACGCGTTTTCCGTCGACGACTACACCAAAGAGAGGAGAATTGTTGTAGTATGGGTTAACTTGCTTTTTGGTCTGGAGCATGCATTTGAGCTTTGTGGCACTTGGAACGTGATCCGGGTAGTGAATTGTTGCCATTGCAGAGTACTATGGATGGATGATGAGAGGATGATGATGTTTGATGAAGGAGAAGGTGTTGATACTAAATGTGGTGAGTCTGAGTTGATCCGAGGAGTCAGAGATGGAAATGAACTATGAAAGTTACACGTGGATCCTGACGTTGATCCAACAATCCGCATTTGCAACGGCATCGCGGTCAACGAGCAAGGTCTGCTGGATGAGTGCCTCTTTTCAGATTTCCCGTTCTATATTGCGTGCGTCTTGTTCTTGTCGGACGTCTAGTACTGTGGTGAGCCTCATTGACCATGATTTCGAATAGTACGGCTGTCCACAAGTGGAACCCTCGCCGGCCAACCCGAACCCACCTCAACAAATTGCCAATGGTCAGAAACCCGGATTCAGATGTAAGCCCTTCTACTTCCATCTTTCCCGTCGTTGGTATCTTATGCGCCGAAACAGTGCCTGCCAACTGTTCCACACCTTTCTGGGACCCGATAGCAGGCAACTGCATCTGTACGTCTGACGAGTGTGCGTTCGTCAATCAGTCACGAGCGATCGGGGTACGTTTAATGTTTATTTGTCGACCGTAGCCCTGCTCCAAATTGACTGTTCCCCCCGTTCCGACGTAATTGCGCGAATGTATGCGTGTGCTATAGCCCAACGGTGCGAATCTGACGGACAGTGACCATACGGACTCGGACGGATCGGCCGCGAAGACGAACAAAGCATTTATGCAGATAGATCTGTTGTGGACCAGGCATGCTGGCGAATTGGTTGCAATGGTTGCGACCGTTGCGGCCGTGTTCCGGTTCCTCTTATGCAGGAACCTTTCCCACGCAACCCAATTTCGCAGGTGCGTACGCCGCCAAGGGTGTTTCTTTGCGGGTTGAACCAGCCCACTCATAACAGAATGCACAGTCATCGCGTATCGATGCGGCATCCCAGAAGTCAGAGCTTTCCTTGGTATACTTTACGCACCCGTCTTGAACTTGAATCCGATCATCTTGGTCTACTTACCTGCCTTTCTTTTCTACATTCCACGTCATAATATCATCGCTCGCTCGCGGTTTTACACTCGTCCCCGGATTTAATGACACCGGATCCATCGTTCATTATCTACAGCACATGCCTCGGTAACTCTACCCATACAACATACCCCATCATCGTCTGGAAACTTGGATAGCCTAATTACACATTTGATAATACATCGTTGCATCTCGGAATTCTATGTCTAAGTTCGATGGATATGGAGTACCACTTCAAGGCCATGACGAGGACGCGATCCTATGCAAACGAGAGGCTCAAGCCTTCAAGAAACGGAATAGACAAAATACATGTCCGGTCAAAGCAGGCCACACGAAATGAATAAATAAGATAAGATAAGAAAGCGGAAGCGGAGTCAATTCAATTCGGTGGAGGACGACAGCTTCGAGTTTCCGGCTCCACTGACTAAGTTGAAGTCACCCACCAAAGATTACGTCGTCATCATCCCATGCATGATGCGACTCTTCGTGCTCGAGTTCTGAGATCTTGGTTGTCAGATCCAGCCGCTTTCGCGGTCGTATTTGGTCTCGACTGTCCGTACTACTACGGTCATGTTCGTCATCTAAGGAAGTGGACAGGAGGTAGAGGACAGAGGAAGTAGGGAAACAGAAAATCGTGAGTAATGCATACAAGCCACGCACCAGAAAATAACGACCACTTACAGAATGCCGTCTCGGAGTCGTTGGAGTCGCAGCTCCGGATTCCTCGTCCTCTTCTACAAATACGTTGCTAGGCAGTATAGTGATAGGCCGCAGTTGATAAGGCGAGGTGGCTTGACGCCAGATTTTGCGAATCTTGATACGTGCGTTCAAACTATCGAAAAGAAGATGGGTGTCATTCTCACACCTCCGTGATGTCAGAATGTGAAGACAGACGTACGTTGCAAAGAGTGAACTGGCATAAACTGTTGGGGTAGATAGTAAGTAGTGAACAAGTGTAGTAAGTCAAGACGGAGCCCGTCGACGAACGTTTCGCGACGACAAAGTGGATTCCAATGAACGTCCGGTTGCTTGGCATCGCGAGCCACTGATAATGTCCATCAAGCAGATAGTCGCGTCATAGTCGCACGTTGTGGCGTGCTACTTACGCAGATTAGAGTCGCAATCGTACCAAAGCTAACACCATCGCCGTTTATTCGCTTGAATTACAGTCGCATTGGTACGGTGCACGCTCACCATGTAGCTGAACCATTTTCAACCGTCCACATTGTCAGGGTATCAATGACACGATTCGTGCTTGAGACAAACGTAAAACGCTCCCCTGCTGGCAGTGTACTGGAAATAACACACCTTTCCATCATGGAACGTTTCGATTGCAACAAATAGCAAAGGGATGTGGTGATTACAATGTCGGCAAGGGTGGAGAGGCACATTCCCAGCGTGATCACCGACTATAGGTTTGATTGAAAATCAATATCGTTGGTATGAAATGAAAAGAGCAAACCTTTAGGAAAGGGTTTTCGAGGGAGCTGTACTTTTTCAATATAATCCTGATAAAGGGTGAGGTCCACTTGGAGTCTGGCTCATATCATTCAGTAATTAGGCTTACATTTCTACCATGGTCACTACAAGAAACAAGTCAATAATTGCATGAGAAACAACGTGGAAGATCTCACCGCTTGCGGCGACTACAGATAACAGGGTATTAGTGGCATGCAATGATAATTAGAGTAGTGGGTACCAAGCCGTAAAAATGAGATGATAAACTATTTATGGCTCGGTCAGATAGGTAAACAATAACTTTCCACTTGTGATACCCACCACCGGACCGGCGACCTTTAATCTCTTCTTCTGCACTGTGTGGAATATACACGTTGTCAGTAATTGAGTTGTACGGAATTTGGAATACATTATGCCAACATCTGTAGATGCGATACGCTAAAAAGCTAGCAGACATACTCATCAACACAAGGATGCTTGATAGATAAGGGGATGGGGACTCACTTTTGGACCAGGAATGTAATCATTGCCTAGTATCACGTATCAGAATAGCTATCTTGAAAGCTCGAGGAATCTCGGCGTACCGTCAACTCGATTGCCGCCTAGAATCACTTCATCAATTATAGACGCATCATGTTCCGGGTACAAAGACGTACCCCGATGCTCCTATGCAATCACACCCTCATCAGCCATGAGCTACTTTCAATATAGTTGTCATTACCACCCACCAAGGGATGTCATCAACTGCACTCAAATCGCCGTAATGGGCAATCACGGAATCCCAGACAGCAATAGCGACGAATGCAGAATGACACATATCGAGGAGCCTGACAATCTATCAGTCTACGATTATTGCAGAGTTGAAATGGATAACACACCATATCGCTATCACCTAGTAGACGACCAGAACGCTCAGGTGTTAAGCGTAGTAAATTTGCGACACTCACAAGGGCATTTGTCGTCCATCGTTCAAGTTCTGGGTAAACTTGCCAGTACATTATAAACTGGATGTTGACACATCCAGAAAGACTGAAAATTTGCAGGTGGTAAATTCTTCATCACATACGTTGACATGGGAGATCAGTGTCCTCACCCGAAAGCAAACATTCCTCCCAAAACGAGTGGTCCGTAATCTGCACCAATGTTCACCGTAACATTACCGGACATGGGAAAATGACAGAGGAGCGTAAATGAAAGAATAAGAGGTGGGAGGAAGTTTGGTGATATCGAGATGCCTATGCCCTTATCCCATTGAGTGGAGGTGACAGCGAGAAGCGAAGCAGGTTTTACTGGCTTGATGGACTGTGGACACCGCCCACTGGTTCCTGATATAGCCCCTTTGTGATGGGACAGTGGGCGGAAAACGGGATCGTTATCTTGATAAACAATCTCTTCGTTGGAAACTACTTCAAGAGAAATTTATCTGTAAGGGAACATACCTGTTTTCCAGGGAAAAGGAGTGCAGCACGAGCACTCAGTCACTGGCATGACATACCCCAGATTCAAATAAAATAAAATAAACATTGCTGGTATCACCGCACCGTGAGCGACCTATTCAAACGCAGGTTATTTATTATTGTACCGGCCCCGAGATCTCGATGTGGTGGCGGTGAGCTACTAGGGCTGTGGACAGCCTCTACCGACCTTTTTTAACAACATTTCAAACTGCCCCGCAGTGAATCAAGGGACGAACCGTGATTCGGACTCCTTGGAACGAGCGAGTCGAACATAGCGATGCCGGCAATTTCCGGGAAGATACCGTCAGTTCTTATTCTTTCACCCGGACTCACAACATCTGCCATTAAGTTTCCTGTCACTTCACTTCTGTCCAGCGATGTGCTTCTTGTTGCTTCGCTTCGCTCGACGGAAGCGAGGAGACAGTACTTGAAACTCTTTCCAAGTATCGTTCGTGATGAAACTGGAGTCGTACGTCTTGCAAGAAAAAAGTTAGCTGAGATTCTCTTCTTCAATTACCTTCCGGCCTGCACGAGTAGACTCGCAAGGTCCTAGGAGCCAATGACGCTATTACTAGATCAAGAACAACGATGATGTATTTGCATTAACAATTTGAACCTCTTTCGTTCTTTGATTGTTCACTCCCAGCGAAAGTTGTTTGGAAGGACCGGCGGAGACTTATTGTATTCATAACCACAAGAAGAACCGACCCAACATCATGCTCAAACAACGTTTACTGAAAGGGTACAACGGAGGACACTCTCCGTCTCGAAGGCGCCAAATGAGTTTGGCCATCTCCAGGTTCCTCGTATGGATGGAACGTTCTCATGCAACCCCAGATTGACAGGAGCCCACGAGGTGAAAACCCGCCAGAGACGTTCCTCTAAAGAAGATCTGCCGCTCATGAGACCAACACGCGGATGTTGAGCATTGATGCATCCCTCTTCAAAGCCTCTCCGACGGGGTCCCGAGATGTCTCTTATCATCCGCTCCAATCTTGGCATCGTTGTCATCTGGTGAACCAGTTTTCCTTTTCAACGATCCACCTTGCAATATTGTCAGTCTTACCATCGTCTGTTACCCTAGACCCTCAGTTTTTCCATCACTTTCTCTGCCAACGGGAAACGCAGATGCAAATACATACACCATGCCCGCAGTATATCGATCATCGATCATCCTCATCATCTGCAATATGGGATAAGTAATGTATTATATTTTAAATGATGCATCGCTGCATTTTTGGCATACTATCGTAATCATGCATCATGCATTGTCTTGACCTCTATGGTTGAAAATGGAACTTCAAGTCTTGGAGTGAGCGTACCGAAGGCCGGGACGACGGGGGCAGAAAGGTAGACATGCAAACGTGAGTCAAGAAACGTAGAAATGGTCGGTGGATTATCGATTATCAGTCAGACAAACGACAAGAAACTAAGGAGCAGCGAAAACAGCTTCCGGAGCGGAAGAAAACGAAACCAAGAAAAGACCGTTCTCAACAGATCATGTACCACAATTCCCCAAACACGTCGACGCAGTCTTCAGACGTAACGCAGCCCGCGCTTTTCCCGTCCGAATTCGGAAATCATGGTCATTGGCACGTCCATGCTGCTTCCGCTCTCATACTTGGTCTCGACCGTTCGCGATATGCTCACTTCCAGCTTCTGGATGGAAAAAGAAGGAGGCAGGCAGGCAGATGGAAGATGGAAGAAATGAGAACGGGACGTCCCCACGCAATGGGAAAAAGGGAAGTGGGACGAACCGGCTGGGAGCCTTTCTTGCCGGGTCGAGGCGCATATTGGTCGACCTGAATCCAACAAAACGATGTGCGCGGGCGTAAGAAAGAGGAACAGAAAAGAATCAGATAGCGATCACGTACAGAATTCCGTCGCGCCGGATGCGGAGTGCCGCATTCCTCATCCCTATCTTCGAATACGTTTTCGGGCAGTATAGCAATGGGCCGCAGTTGATTACGCGCGTTTCCTTTTTGAAAAGAATTGTGGATCTTTATGCGTCCGTTCAGACTATCAGAAAGATGCGTCATCGTATCTCGATGGTTTGTGGATGAAGCGACTATGACGTACGTCGCAAAAAAGGAATTGGCATAGACTGTATGTGTCAATAAGTGTGGTGTGCCGTCAAGATGGAAAACATCGACGCACGTTTCGCTACGACAAAGTGGACACCAAGAAATATTCGGTTATTCGGAATCGTGAGCCACTGGCGGTCATAGTCATAAGACAGATAGTTCAAGTGTCATAGTCGCATCGTGCGACGGGCTACTTACGCAGACGAGAGTTACAACCGCACCAAAGCTGACACGATTACTGTTTAGTCACTCGAACTATACTCGCGCTGGCACAGCACAGGCTTACCACGTAACCGACCCATTTTCGATGGTCCACACCGTCAGGGTATCGACGATCCGATTCGTACTTGAGCTAAACCAAAAATGTCTTCCGGCCGAGTGTCGAAATCAGTGACAAGAACATACCTTTCGATCGTCGAACGGTTCGATCTTAACAAATAGCAGAGGGATGTCGTGATGACGATATCAACGAGGGCTGAGAGAGATAGACCCAGCGTGAAGATCCACTGTGGTGCTCGATGGTCAATCAATATCGCCAGTGTTGGATGAAAAGGCGAACCGCTGGGAAAGGACGTCCAAAGACGCTGTACCGCTTCAATTTGATCCTGATGAGGGATTAATGGATCTGACTCGTATCCTGCAGCAATTAAGCTTACATTTCTACCATGGTTACTGCAAGAAACAGTCAACAGTCGGATAAGAAACAACGTGGGGGATCTTACCACTTGCGCATACTATGCTAGCTAGTTATTAGGAGCATGCAATGGAATCAGAGAAGTACGTACCGAGCCGGAGGAATGCGAGAACAAACTGTGTTTATGACTCGGTTAGATCAGCAAATCATAATTTTACACTTATGATACCTACCACTGGACCCGCGACCGTTAATTTATTCTTTTGCACTAAGCAGAAAACACACGTGTCAATCATTGATGAGACCATCCATAACACACACATATACCGACATTTGTAAACCCGATGGGCAAAAAAGCTAATAGAGACGATTGTTAACACTAGCATACCTAGTGGATTATCAGGGAGGCTCACGTTTGGACAAGGAACGTTATCATTGCCTAGTCTCATGTGTCAGAACACTTATCTTGAGTATTGCACGTAGAATCTAGACATACCGTCAATTCAACCGCGGGCTAAGATCATTTCATCAACAATAGCCGCATCATGCTCTGGTAATTAAAACGTACCCCGACGCTCCTGTGCAACCACCACCCCATCAGCCCCATGGCGATTTCACATAACGCATCATTACCACTCACCAAGGAATATCATCAACTGTACTGAGATCACCATAGTTGGCGATCACGGAATCCCAGACAGCAACAGCAATGAACGCAGAATGACACATGTCGAGGATCCTGATAATCTATCGGTCTACGACATCTCCAGAGTTCCAAGAGCTTCGAGACACACCATATCGCCATCACCTAGTAGACATCCAGAACACTTCAGTTTAAAGCGTAGTGAGCTCACGACATGTGACTCACAAGGGATTTTGTCGTCCACCGTTCTAGGTCCGGGTAAACTTGCCAGTACAGTATGAACTGCATGGTTACGCATCCAGAAAGACTGTCAGAATTTGCGTATGATTAATACCGCACGACGCGCGTCAACATGGGAAATCAGCATCCTCACCCAAAAGCAAGCATCCCCCCCAAAAGAAGCGCTCCATAGTCCGCATTGACGTTCACTTCAACCGTACTAGACATGAGCAAATGACAGAGCAGCACAAATGGAATGATAGAGGTGGAAGGGGAGCTTTACAGGAGCATCCTTCCCATGCCCTTATCATTATAAGTGGATGCGATGGCGAGGAAGTTTGATTCTGGCTTCGAGTTGATGGACACTGCCCCGGCAGATCTTGATATGACCCCTTTTCGGCATTATAATGGGGCTGTGGGGATCCTTATCCTGACAAAAAATGTCTCCTTTGAAACGATTCGTTCGAGAAAAGATTGTCAGAACGTACCGGAGTCCTTGTGGGGGCGAAGTGTGGCACAGAGCATGGTTATAAACTTACAGTAACCCCATGGTGTCCCACACTTGAAAGTAAAATGTCTGAAAAGGCTCGGCACCATCGCCGGTAGTATCGGCGACTCGGAGCGGCCTGGGATGGCGCCAGGCCATTCATCATTGCGCCGGAATGGCAAAGGTGAGGCTCTGAATTACGGTCGTACAAAGTACCGACTCGCCAACAGGAAGCGCCGTCCCGGCTATATCCGACAATTTGTTTTTCGGCTTTAATTTGCCATCGCTTCCATTGTCACCGCCTCGAAGAAGCACTGCCAGTGTCGAGCTCCGAGGCAGGTCTGCAGACTTGTTCACATGATCCCTCCCACGAGGCGTTCGTGATGATATGCAAACAATTCATCAAGGTTGGTGACCCGCCATTTGACGAACTTCATTAATCCGAGTCGTTCCTCTTTGTTCAAAGAGCAGAACACGCTACATTCAAGTTGTACTAAAACTAAATGATAAGTTACCAACAGCGCACGATCTAGCAGACACACCACGAGATCAATCAAAGAGAGTCCGGTGACACGATAACAGAGCATGCTGCATAGGTGGCCTACTAATACCCATGGATTTGCTTTGAATGTCATACCTTAGGCATGGTCACCCTCTAACAAATGATTCTCTGGTAATCCACACCCATCAAATTATGAGCCTGTAGTATTCACAACATTGCCTCAGCTAGACGCCATCCACTGAAGTGTCTTTCCACCAACGTAACATCCATATCTCGGCGCAAATGGGCGGAAGGAACACCATCAACTTTGATCAGAATTTATCGAATGTTTACTTGCCGGAGCTCATTGAAATTTCAAACTTTGCTCCCGTCCAATCAAGGTGGTTATTTCAAGCAATCATAACGGAGATAGGTTGCATAATACGCAATCTAAGTGGGTCATAGTGCCTGCGATACCGGGGGACAGCTGAATGAATGGCTGGCGGTTGTTTGGCGAATCCGATACCTGATCGATGTACGTGTTCGATATGCTCCCCTTGGTGCTGTACCAGCGAAACGGACTAGTGTGTGAGTCCGATCACAGGCTGACTTCACAGCAGATGCCCGTATAGCACTGGAATCCAGTTCCGAGCCAATAGCCCCATCCTGTTCAGTTAACCGAATTGATGATAGTGGAGCTGCCGAAACAGCGTGACTGCGCCAGGTTTGCCATTCCTTTGGATGATCACTCCCACTGAGTCTAGATCTGTGTTTGCGACGGCATGCTTTCCAGAGTCCGAGTCGTGTCCAGGGTCGTAGTTCCATCGGATACCAACGGGCTGATGGCAGCACCACCCGTTCCTGCATGGTTACAATGTGGAGACTAGTACCATTATGGGTCCACTCGCTTCCCCAAGCAATGCACGGCAAGGTGACGCATTGAGTTGGATGTGAGGATGCCTGTTCCGCTGATTACAATGGCCAGCGATTGGTAGAGTTGACCCTCGACGCTTTCATGATGATCACCTAGCTAGATCAAGGTTAACGATATTTATATTTTTGATCTATTAGCGCTTTAGCCTTGAACAACCTCAGGCAGTGAATTGATCGCGTCAGACCCGGTGAGTGGTGTCATTGGCTATTAATATTGGCGAGCCTCGTTCGCAAAAACACGCTCACGACCACGCACAGAGCCCTCCCAACACCACGCTCAAACAGCGTTTACGAGGCTGCACAAAGGCATGTCGTTGCATGTCAGTACATAGTCAGATAGGTGGCGATGCTGGGGGTACAAACATAATGGAGTAGGTAGCAAGGGCGTTTAGCAAGATTATGAATAGATTGGAATAAAGGGTAGTCCGTTGTGGAAAGACAGCGACGAGGAAGCAAAACGCGACAAAACTGGTCATACAGCGAGAGGACCCTTGAAGCCGCCACCACGCCGCGCAGCAAGCACTCCGCGAATAGCCACAACAATAACCGCAAACGTAATAACAATCCTAATAG
The DNA here is from genome assembly GCA_038091095.1 of Leccinum incarnatum. Lineage (NCBI taxonomy): Eukaryota > Fungi > Basidiomycota > Agaricomycetes > Boletales > Boletaceae > Leccinum > Leccinum incarnatum. The sequence continues at coordinate 32,697 of JBBPNG010000016.1, forward strand.
AATGAGGTAAGCGGATGCAGCTGAAATCACGTTTGAGACGCTTTTTACCAAATCAACCAGGCGAAAGCCTCCAGGGCGTTCAGCTGCCCACAATAGACAAACACGGTTGAAGAGCTGCGGGTGTTCCGGTTTAAAGCGATCGACCATATTGAGAATCCACACTCACACACAATTCAATCCACCGCCAAGAGTGGTAGTGATGCTGGCTGCGCCTGCAGTCCAGAAAATCCATGTAAGGAGTAAACTGCATTGTGTCAGTGGACCGAACGCGAGAATGAACCGAGTAGGTCTTACAAGCCAATATGAGATCCAACGCTGCTCATCACGCTATCCGGCAGGGTGAAGAAGAAGAAGATGTACAATGCGGACAGCACAATTGTCCATATGGAGGTGAACAAGAGGAACGTAGTTTGATTGTGTTCGTCAGTACTGAAGTAGTTGTTGTATTTGTTGAAGTTAGTGACGAGAAAGGCAGATATCGCGAGCTACAAAACTCTCAATCAGATTGTAGTTCCGGAGTATTCATGCACATACCTCTATGACGCTGAGAAAGATCAGGGTTCCGAGTACAACTGCGGAGAGATTCAGATATGTGACTCATTGAGAGTGATATGGACCACAGAAGCGTACTGGGGTGTCCCTTGCGAATCAAATCTTCGAGAGCCATTTTATAGATATATGAGGGAAGTGAGTATGGTATCTCTGAGAGGTCGTGAGCTCGTGCAAGTGATCGTAAGAGTTGGAGTGGAACGTCCGAATCCGACTGAGCTACAATATATTCAACATGTTCGGAGTGGCTATGCTTATATTTTCCCACTCCGGCGTGGTCAGGGCCTGACTGACGTCACACGTTGCGCTCTGCTGGCATCAATTGAAGTCCTGTGATAAATAGTCCAGTGGTGTAAAAGGTAGTGACAATGTATACGCAAACAAAACTGAAAGTTCAGCTGAAAAAGATCAAAAGACTCTGCTTATGGAGGAATCTTCATCTGGGACACAAACTCGGTCCCCGGGATGCAGATCACTACAAATAATCTTGGGATTGACAATGCGGAATTTATCCAAAGTCGAATTGTGGCGACGAGCAATTTCCCAGCAGGTATCACCGGATTGTATGACGTAGGGAATCGTCGTGCTGGGACAAGGGGCGGGTGCGGCATGAGTGGGGGAAAAGGCGAGCCGCCAGATGAGTAAGAGGACGACCGTGATGATGAGGAAGAAAGGGAAAAGGGTCCGGTAGGCGCCTCCTCGCAGAACGTGGCGAGTGCCGCGCTGGAAGGAATAGTCGTCCACGTCAGCCGTACGTTGTACAGACACATTTAAAAGACAGTGTACACACCTCATCCACTGCGAGAGGTTGGTAGCCGTCTACACGAGCAGACGCAGCTTCAACGTCATCACCTCCTTCCGCACAAACGGCGGTAGGAAGCTCAGCGACTATTATACAGCATAAAGAAACGTTGTCCGTTGAAGGAGAGTTAGGACGGCACCTTGGGTCAACTCCCCAAACTCGGAGCCCTCTGGACCTTTGTACAAGAGCCCCTCTTGATCACGAAAGTAGTAGCACCCGGTGTCGGCATCATAGCCAATGCGTTTCACTCCCTCTGGTAGTCTGTAATCGTCCTAAACATGGCAGCATCAGCTTGTTAACAGACCAGAACGGCCATGTGAATGGTTGGCGTGCCTCGTCGTATTGCGTCCAGCGCCCCATTAGTCTATGACGTGGTCCAGCCAAGAGTTGGGTGGTGAAGTGACTTGACAAGGTGGCATGTACGAAAAAGGAAATGTAGTATAATACGACGTCCTCTGCTCCCAACTGCCATGACCGACGTTCAGGCTCCTCCTCTCAACCAAATCCCACCACAAGCATCGCCCACTGATCCTGATGCGACTCAGCCAGATGCACCGAACGAGCCCGCTTCAGAGACGCTCTATATCCAAAATCTCAACGAAAAGATCAAGGTCGATGGTCAGCATAATACGCCAACTTGCTCATTTCAATCATCTGACGACATCTGCAAACAGTGCTCAAAACATCCTTGCGAGGCCTTTTCAGATCATATGGCGAAGTTCTGGATGTCGTCGCCCACAATAATCTACGAATGCGCGGTCAAGCGTTCGTGTCGTTCGCATCACCTGAGATCGCCGCTAAAGCAATGAGGGAGGTCCGTGGATTTCCTTTGTACTCAAAACCTATGGTAGGTCATTTCTTGTTCATCATCATTACTACCATCGCTAAGATCCCACCACAGCAAATATCGTTTGCCAGAACGAGGTCAGACGCTGTCGTGAAACGACTAGATGCTGAAAACTTCGAGGGCCACAAAGCTCGCAGAGCAGAGCACAAGCGTGCGTATCACTCGTCGTTCCATCGTTTTCGACTTATTTATGTATTACATCAAGAGACCACTCGTTACTCTAATCCCCTCAAGCAAAAGTTCCGTACGAAAAGAATGGCTGCAGAAGGTAGATCCATACATTCTTTCACTTTACCGTTCGGCTGACGCATCGTTATCAGTGGATGGCGCTTCTGCGGCCCCAGTTCCGAAGCGACCAGCCGTACAGATGCCCGACGAATATCTTCCCCCAAACAAGATCTTATTTCTGCAAAATTTACCAGAAAGCGTCACAAAGGACCAACTCATGGCGCTCTTCTCCCAGTTGGTCTATTCTCCCCTTTCCTCAGCTTCATCTGTTGACCGTTATCAAACAGATATCCAAACTTGTACGAAGTCCGTCTTATTCCAACAAAACGAGACATTGCGTTCGTGGAGTACTTGGACGAGTCGAGTGCAGGCGTTGCCAAGGATGCACTGCACAACTACAAACTCGACGGGGAGAACAAGATAAAGGCAAGTATCTCATTTCCTCGTTTGTCTCGTACTTACTCGTCCCCAAGATCACCTTTGCACGCAAGTAACCGCTTATTGTATGATTGTTGTAAGCTTTCTGTAATGAGAATAACTTCCGCCTTTCTGTCTTCGGCTTTTTGCACCCTTTGTGAACATAACTTTTACGCCACACGCGTAACGGCAAGCACCATACATATATGCCATGAGACTTTGCGAGCTGGTGCCTCGCCGCAGACTCGAGTTTTAACGAATTCTACTGTGTCGGAGAGGCACCCTGGGACCCGAATATGTGTTGCCACAAAACGCGCGAATTCACTATTTGTCCCACTCTGATGATCTTCTTGAGGCCTTCTCTTGTTGAACCGCTACCACCATCGACATATACATAAAACTTCGAAATTTCAGACAAGCTACAAACCATGCCTCTTGATTTTGTGCGCAAACAAACCTGAAAAACGAGTCTTTGCTTACCTTTGTTTTTGGCAGGACGACGAAGAACTTGAATTTTCGGAGGGACTAGAAATCGTCACACAATACATGAGTACGTATCGAAGACCATCAGAATCCTACCACTTGCCTATGCATGTCGTCTGTCCTCGTTTTAGGTTCAGAAGCGAAGGCGATAGATTCCGAGTCGCCCACGTCTCCTGTCATCCGATTGGAGTACCCGCGGAACTTTAGTACAGAACAAAGGGCGATGGCGTTCAACCGTTCGCCATCACCGATGAACATCGATTCAAGTGCAGACGAGATGCAAAGTGGGTCTTGATGTCGATACCTCTTTTCGCCTTCGTCCCTCGCTTTGATCACCAGTGCTAATACGGTCAACCAGTCGTGGAACGTAGGTTCTTTTTTTCGACAGGCATGCCACCGCCCGATCGTTTCCATACTCATCGCCATCTACAGCCATCAATCCCGTTGCCCCCAGCACTGTCGCGAAGCAGCCGTCACCGACGAGCGCTACGCGCCCGGCGGCCGGGATTTCCGTTCCTCGCAAGAGACCTACCCATGTACACAGCACGCCAGGCCCGCACTCCGTACCTCATTTGCCAGGCACCTTACCTCACCCGGCGAAACGTTTTCACGCCGCGGCGGTCCCAAATGCTCCATTTTCGCGCGAGCAAGTCGATAGGGACTACGGCGAGGATCTAGAGCCTTTCATCATCGCACACGACGCGTCTGCCCAAGCGCTCCTTGACGCGGCCCAGCTCCCCTGGGGAACGGTGTACGAAATCGCACGTGGCATAACTAAAGGAAGTTGGCAGTGGTCTTCGGTAACCCAGGAGAAAGTGAATCAACTCCGCGGGACCAATGCCCAGACTGCACCTAACGTGGTGGCCGTAATGAAAGGCAACGGCCGCGAGCTGCCTCGGGTGGTCGCGGCCGAGGTTTGGATGGAATACGACCGCGAGCAGGACGCGATACTCGAAAACGAAGGCCGCGGACTTGGCGGAAAGGGTCATTGGAAGGGCAAGGACGACTGGTATGGCGGGAAAATCCAGCAGGTTGGCCGGCTCGTACGTGGCGCGCATGGTCGGTACTCCATACATCTCGAAAAACCTGAAATCCGCCGGTCCCACCGCTTTTCCCGCTTCCTCGGATCACGCCGACTCTTGCAAGTCCGTGTGGCCGACGACCTCCTTTACAAGCATGGCGATGAGGTCCGCTTCTTGTTATACTCGAAGAGATTCATCCTTTGCGGAAGAGTATACCAGCCGTTCTTTGCCAAGGAGGGCAGTATATACCTGCTGGAGATAAACCAAGACTTCGAAAGGATCCCTAGTGAGGCAGACGGTGATACTCTTCGAATTTTGATGAAGGAGTTCATCAACTGGCATAATCCACCTGACCAAAACAGCCAGCAGGTAGGAGTATCATTCGGAATAGATCTAAATCTAATGCCACGGTCTCTAGCCAATAAGCAAGTGGTCGACTCGTTGGGCACTGGGACTATCCACCTCCGTGCCCACGGTTGTTTTTGATCCCCAATACATCTACGAGATACCCGACATATGTAAGTGTGCTCCTTGTGATGTCTCTCATTCGGTTGATCGCTTTTATAGATGTCAGCCCCCAGGACTGGCAGGGCAAGGCACCTTCGGAAAAGGTGCTCACTGACGGCTGTGGATTTATCAATGGAGCAGCCCTTACTCAGATTATGAGGATCATGAGATATAGCAGCAGACCGACTGCTGTCCAGGGTCGCATTGCTGGATCGAAAGGCATGTGGGTCTTGCATCCTGACCCCCTCCAACAGGTGCCAGATGGGATGGCCAGGATCTGGATTAGACCATCTCAAACAAAGATCAAGCTTGGCTCGACATCTGCACTGGGCCCAGCTCAGAGAACTTTTGATCTTCTTGCCCCTTCTCGAGTTGTGGGGCCAAGTCACCTCTCCTCACAAACTCTCATCAACCTGTCTTTCAATGGTGTTGATCATCAGATTCTGAAGGATTTGATGGCACAAGGCTTGAGAGAGGAAATGGAACCATTCATGAGATTGGAGAAGTCCCAGGAGATGGTTGTGCTTTGGAAGGCAGTTGAGAGGGCAGGGGCTGTTACTGTGAGCAGGCTCAAGAGACTGGTTGCAGGACAAGCAAGAGCTCTGGGATTTGGTCGGCTTCGTCCTGTGGAAAATCAAGATCAAGAGGAGGATGAAGATGATGATCTAGACCATGTCTTATTGGACACCAATCACAAGAAATTCTCTGGACAGCCATTATCCCTTCATGAATCTGTCTTGGAACTCCTCCAGTCAGGTTTCAGTCCACTGGAATCAAATGTCCTCTTCAAGAAGCTAGAGTCTATCATGACTTTGGTTTTGGATGACTATGTAGAGAAGTTCCACATTCCAGTGGGTGATTCATGTGAAGCATATATTGTTCCTGGTAAGTATTTTCTTTCTTTTGCTTCTTCACTCATTGTGCTTTTAGATCCTTTTGGAGTTTTGGAAGAAGGCCAAATTCATTTCAGATCATCTGAGCCTATCATCAATCACTCTACTGGGGATCAGATAGATACTGTTCTTGGAGAAGTTCTTGTAAGCTTTTATTCTTATCTTTGACTTTATATCTCTAATTTTTTGAGATTAAAGGTATCCAGAAATCCAACAAGACTCCCATCTGATATTCAAAAGGTAAGGATCTTTGTATCTTATTATTCATGATCTATCATGAGAGATAGGTCCAAGCTGTTGCTCATCCCAAGTTGAGCAATTATTTCAATGTGATTGTGTTTCCTATCAAAGGGAAGCAATCTCTGGCAAGCTTTCTTGGTGGTGGAGGTGAGTATTTTTCCATTGGATATATAAGCAAGACTGAGATTTTTGCTTCCAGATTATGATGGAGGTATGTAATGCAGACAAGAGCTAATGGTCAACTCATATCTCTTCTCAGATACTGTGATGCTCAACTGGTATAAACCCTTGGTAGAGCAATTCAAAGGCTACCCACTTTGTGTAGCTCCTTCTATCTCTGATTACTTTCAGAGAGAAGTAGAGCATGTCAGGGACTTTGACAAGAGAGTCTCTGAACTTGAGCCTAGAAAAGCACAACAGGCATTCCAGAAGGTTCTTTTGCTGGGACTTGGAGAAACAAGAGTGGGACTTTATTCAAAGTTCCATGATGCTGCAGTATATGAGCTTGGATATGCACATCCAACAGCTATCCACTTGGCCTACATGTCAGTTTCTTCTTTTCTTTTGGGACATTACTCAAATATAATCCAGGTTTACCACTTGCTTGGATGCAAGCAAGACTGGACTCAGAGTCAAGCAACCTTTCTTTGATGAGGATAGACATCAGTGGGGAGCTAAAAAACCCTGGTATACATGGAAACTAGAGCAGGCAAAGGGTGCCAACAATAACAACAAAAAGGCTTGTCTCAAGCGCCAAGGCTCACCATTTATTCTGGATGCTTTGGTTGAGGAAGGTGAAAGTCTGAGGAATCAGATGCTTGAGAAGTATAGGGCACTCAGAACCAGGTTCCCTGAAGATGACAAGGATCTCTGCAAACCTTGGCTTGAAGCAAAGGCCAAGGCTGCACAAGCCAGAACACATAGGATTGATGGCTTCAATGCCAACTTGGAGGATATTGAAGCCCATGTGGATGAAGCATTCAAGGGATACCAGAGGGCTGTAGCCATTAGTGGCAACAAATCCGCTGCTGAGAGTTCACTCTCTCGAGATGCTCACTATGAGAAGGTCGCACACAGCTTTTCTGACACTCCAAAGTTCCGAGCTTTTGTGTTCTTTTCTGATGATGATGTTCAGATACTCAAGGCATCATTGGCTTGTACAAAGTCACTCTCGTTTGGCTTTTCCGTTGCTTTTAATACCTTATGCACGATCAAGGCCCGGGCACAGGCTGGTGGCCATGCGACCATGGTTCAACAGTTTGTGCAGTGTATGTCTATCCCCGGTATCATTTCTCGTACCTTCTCTCGACTCCAAACACAGGATGATGATACTTAGGATCGTTTACCCTTACATTTGCCGCGTTGTACAACTTTCCCTCGTGATACACGGTATCTTGTGGATTGCTGCGTGCGTGGCGGTGATAATGACATTATGAGAATTTGTGTCTAGTCAGCGTGAACCCCGATTTGATAACCGCAACTTACTTATCTCTCTTCCCACAACTCTCTCCGTCGACGTCCTTGCACTCTATCCTCTCTCTCAACCGCCATCATGTCTTACAAGGTCTTCTGTCTAGGCAACCCTCTCCTTGATGTGCAGGTCAGAGACGGAGAGAAACTCTTGGAAAAGTATGATCTCAAAGCCAACGATGCCATCCTCGCCGAGGACAAGCATCAACCGATGTACGTGAATCGAAATCGCCCTCAGCGTCCGCGAGAGTGCTGATGCCGCGTTCGTCGCAGCTATGAAGAGATCGTGAAAAACTATCCCGTCACGTACGTCGCTGGAGGAGCGTCCCAGAACGCTGCGCGTGGGGCGGCTGTGAGTGCATCCACACGACCGTGAGCTCGATTGATCTGACGACACGACCACGGCAGTACATCCTCCCTCCCGGCTCGGTCGTGTACACTGGTGCTGTCGGTAACGACGACCTTGCCGACCAATTGAGGGCGGCGAACAAGCGGGAAGGGCTGGATGAGGTATATCTCGTCAAGGAGGGCAAGAAGACGGGTGCATGTGCCGTGGTTATCACGGGCCACCATCGGTATGTGATTTCGTTTCGTGAGTTGCAGTCGCTGACGCAAGGATCGATCGCTCTAGGTCTTTGGTGACGACGTTGCGCGCTGCCGAGTTGTTTGAAAAGTCACATCTCTTGTCGTCTGCGGTCGCCCCGCTCGTGGAGGGTGCCAAGGTCTATTACGTCGAGGGTTTCTTCCTCACGCACGGCCTCGAGTCGGTGCTTCACCTGAGCCAGCATGCGTCGGTCAACAACAAGGTATGCAGTCCGTCCCCCTTCGTTCGATGCCTATCTCACACACACGCGTCGACACGCATATACACACGCATTGCTTATCGTTCTCGGTGCTGCTCCCACACACACTCGCACAATTAATTATAGACCTTCATCCTCAACCTCTCAGCGCCCTTCATCCCCCAGTTCTTCAACAGCCAGCTGGAGCAAGTCCTCCCCTACACCGACGTCGTCATCGGCAACGAGTCCGAAGCGCAAGAGTACGCCAAGGCGGTACTCAAGAAAGACACGACCGACATGGCGGAGATCGCGCGCGGCATCGCGACGTACGACAAGAAAAACAGCAAGCGTCCGCGTATCGTCGTGATCACGCAGGGCTCTGAGGCGACCGTCGTCGTCGACGGTGCGAAGCCGGACGCGCCCAAGGTGTACCCGGTCACGCCGATCGCGAACGAGCTAATTGTGGATACCAATGGCGCTGGCGACGCGTTCGCGGGCGGGTTCTTGGGCGCGTACGTCGCTGGAAAGAGTCTCGATGAGTGCGTCGAGGCGGGACACAAGATGGGGGCCATGTGTGTTCAGCTGGTACGTAGCCCGCTTTTCCCCATCATGGGCGAGATCGAGGCTGATGGATTCTTGTACCAATAGGTCGGTCCCCAGTTCAAGTGGCCGAAGGTTCAGGTGCTCTAGATTTTATAAGGTAACGGATTCGATTTAAACCGTATGTATCATACCCTTCTCGCTCTCAACAGCGAGTCACTCGTGTATCGTTACTGGATGCTCTCATCACATCACAAGTCATTAACTATATACATAACACTGGAGAATCTGCGTTGATTATTCCCGCCGAATGTAAATCGTGATATCATATCAGTTCAACTGCATCAATATGCATGGAAGAATCTCAGTACATTTCTACGGAAAGGCGCGGCGTCCACGCGCGTTAATGCGTAATGTAGTGCGAAAGTCCAACCAAAAAAGTGTCACCGGAGAAGGACTATGAGAGTACTATGTCAATATAATATCATGTGTAGAGTAGGTGCTCATGAAGGGGGTGGGGACGCGAGAGACTCCTGCGTCAGAAACTGGAGCATCAGATCAAGCACGGGGGACCCTGCGTTGCTCGCACTGACCTGAGTCAATAACTCGGCTAGCAATGGGATGGTCAACAAGGGGGAAAAGAAAGAAGAAAGAAAAGCCGACCTGGGTTCAACATGGGTTCACCGTCCTCCGTAAGTATTTGTTCCAAATCAAGAGAGTGCTCTAGATGTGTCGTATGATGCGATGGAAAAGGATCGTCATCGCTAGGTGAAAGTAGATGCTGAACGATGGTAATTTCGCCATTGGAGCTGCCATCGTTTAGTGGTCGGCCTGTACCTAGTGAAGAGATATGTTTCGAGGAGACTCGCACTCTTGACACTTGGTCGTCGACAGAATAATCTTCATCTATGGTGTCGAGCATTGAATCGAGAAATATTTCGGCCATATGCAAAACCTGACTCACTGTCAATGCTACTCCCCGAAGGCGATACTAGCGAAGGATCAATCACAGTGGTATCATTGTCACCGATCTGAGGGTTATCCATTCCGCCATGATCGAGTGAAGGGTCGACAGCCACGACGGGGCTGCTCTTGCGCGATGGTGATGATTCGCCGTTACTTGATGAACTTGTGGCGCTCTGCACTTGTTCGTTGGTCAGGACGTCAGGTGATTGCATTATGGTGGTAGGACGATAATACTGTGGTGGTGCATTGTAATAGGGGTGAGCGTAACCGATGACATGAGGGGGTGGTTGTGATCCATCGCCAGCCCAAGGAGGTGCAGGTTGCCAGCTCGCTTGATGTAAGCGGGTTGCGGATGTAGGAAGACCTGCGGCTTGGGAATAATGACCATCGCCCACCATTCCCGGCGGAGGAACTATAACTGCAACGGTTTGCATGACGGAAATGTACGAGGAAGCGCATATACTCACCTCCTGCAAATGTGTGTTGACGGTAATAAGCACCTGGTGGAACGGAGTTGGGGCTGGTGGGATTCCCCTTTGACGAGGGTGTTCGGCTGCGGCTCTTCGATCGCGAGCCGGAGGAAGGATGATCCTCACTGCACATCGAAGTTCGTCTGACGACTTGGTCTGTAGGCTCGATCACGAGCCCATTATGTCTGACAGACAGAGTCTATGAAGGGCCACCACAGAGGCATGACGCCTGCACTCACCTCGACTTTTGGTGTCTGCGGAGGGCGTCGGTCTAGGGTATCGTCAGCCTCATGCACGAGGCAAAAAGAACTGGCAACGAACACGAGTGAACCTGGCGTCACACTGAGGACAAGCACTGTGTAGCGTCTGTATATGCGTGTCCCTGTAATTAAAAGGACACGTACAATCCGGGTACAGAATGGAGTTTGGTGGTGCGTTGGTGTCTCTTGAGATCGGCTTCTCTGGCGAATTGCTTGTTGCAGCCGTTGATCTTGCAAGGCCATACGGTCGAGTCTGAGGGTTTCTTTGGCGAGGGTTTGTCCTGTTGCTGGGTCTTTTTCTTATGGGTGTCCTTCTTCTCGTCGGTCTGTTGACGCGATGTATGCGATCCGAATGAGATCCGTTGACTGAGACTGGAGTGCGAGACGAGCAACGAGCGTTACGCACTGTCTGCTTTGATTGTCGGACCATCTCCTTTTATACGTTGAACTCGCACAAGGGGATCACGGCTGATATGATCCCGGACGGGGCGTAGCGTCGGTTGGCAGTTCAGACTGCCAGCCGTCCCCCCCTCACCGCCCAGTCACTATACACATACATACACAAATATATGCTGTAATCAACCCCCTCACAATTCTATGGGCGTATCTTCTCCAGCGGACATGGGGCCATCGAAACAACCCGGCAACCGCGCACCGTCTGCTGTAATACCACAGTGGCTGCCAAATCCTGTCAGGTACCCGCCGAAACCATATAAAAACGTGCCATACTCAATTATTTGCTTCCAATATGTCTCAAAGTCGAATCTAAACTCGTAATCACCCCCAAAGTCAGCGTCGAGCTGGGACCTTGGAACGAGCTCAAACAGATCCGGATTAAAGCGCATCTGTTCAAAATGAGTCAGCACTCCAAGAACTCGTCAAATGGCCCGGATCTCAACCTTGTCCCGAGTAACGGGATCCAGAAACGGGGCGATCCCCTTGTAAAAGAAATTGAGAAGCAACGGAAGATTCGTCACGATGGCCCGACCCAGTGTTTCCACGTAATGTTGCTGGAGAATCGTAAGAACCTGTCAAACACGATTCGTCATGTCCCACAACTGACGAAGACGACCAGAAGTTTACCTTACTCGCCACGGATATAGAAGGATTACTTCTCAGGGTCGTCGTTTTGTAATCGACAATGATAACAAGCGTCTCCTGTCCCGACGGCATCATATCCTTGGCGCGTTCTCTTTCGGATACCATATCAAAACTTGCCCAATATGATCCATCGGTTACACTTACAGCCACCATACGAGATGTCTCAGCTGACGAGGGCCTGCTTCCGTATTTTCTCTGCCAGGGCGCATGTAGATAATGGGGCGTCCGTCCTTGTCAAACCCTGTAAGAATGCTGTTGCATGTTACATTCAATATGTCCCACTGTGGATCGAAGTGCAGCCTACATTTTTCCGGTCTCACACTCGACTTTGATCTGGAATAGGTATGGTGTGCTTCTGATGAATAATACATCCCCATTGAGCGCACCTCGTCCGGCCGAATAAGCTCAGGCTGGTATTCTCGCCTCCACTCCAGCGTTGATTTGATCCTCTTCTCTGCGTCATGCATCTTCCACTTGGCAGCGCGCATATAACGAGGGAGGGTATCTGGCTTGCGTAGCCACCGAAGTTCCCACTTGTAATACTCATGCGAGGCCGGCAGGAGTATAGAGTGGGCGTACTAAGTATAAAAGGCGCCGCAAAATGATACACTGAGTTGGATTAATCCGACAATGTGGCAAACTTACCTCACGAAGTGCCTCGATCTGTGTCACCTGTTCCTCGGTGTACTTGTGAATGGGCTTTACGATCGTACCCAGCTCTGGCTCAGTGAGAACGGTGGTGATGGGTGGCATTTGGGATAGAGGTAAGTATGTATGCCCATAATTAATATTGAAATTCAGAATGATCGCGATCGAACTCGCGGAGTTTTATTTTTTAAGTAATCCGTCTTCACAACCTTCACCATGCATTTGATGTACACCCTCGATGCCAGTGGAAACAGGATATATACACTCAACGTGCGTCTCTTCACCTACAGTCTCCACTACCGATTGTTCACGTCTCTATAGAAAATGACCGACGAAGGCAGGATCACCAAGTCTGCTCATCCAGGTATGTTTATGTTTGTATCTCGCCAAGGGATCTGCTTTAAAAGTGCGTGCCACAGCTCGTTTTTCACCGGATGACAAGTTTTCTCGCCACCGCGTCACCATCAAAAAGCGCTACGGCGTCCTGCCTACGCAACTCCCCTCTAAGCCTGTGTAACACCACAACGCCTAGTATTTTGGTTGCCGGACATAGATCAGTCATCACTAGCACTTGAGAAAGAGTTTGCGATGCATAGGGTCCAATGTATAATGTCGCCATTTTTTTCCAAAAGATAATGGCGGTTGGCTTTGTTCCTGGACCCTTTTAGGGTTCCAGGTTTATAAGACTGTTCAATTGACGTTGGTTGAGTCCGTGTGACCGGATGCGATCTTCGGTGTGTACTCCTTGTTTGTTTATAGATGCGGAACCGGGACCCTGACTAGGGTTGACTAGGACTTTGTCCAGAAATGACAATCAGTTGACTTAGTATTGTATCATCGGTCACTGACTCGCTCTTGATCGATGATCAACTACGAGCTACGGAGGATCACCGGGGCCAGTTGAGACGCCGCACCGGAAGCAACTGGCTGAGTAGTATCGACACCTGTTCCGTGTTGCCTGTCCGATCGATCCCGGCCAGCTTGAATTGGTGGGAAAAACGGTGTGAACCTTGTCCTAGTACAGGTCGATTCATTCCGCCGGAGCGACCCATCGGACCGTGAGGTCGAATCAGGCGGTGTTTGGGTGACTCGTGTCAACTGCTGCAACGAGATACGATCTGACTCGCCAAGCTCGGCTTTCAATCAGTGGAATGACATTAGCTAGCCGGATATCCCGCTCATAAGTACTGATGGTTCATATATATATCCTCAATGCGGAGTCGCTCTCCAGGTTCTGCCCAGCTTTCCCCGGGACGACATGGACCTGCCAACCACGACCCAGTCACCTACAGCCAACATTAATACAGAACACGTCGAGATCCTCGAAGTCGACGCCTTCCCTCATGTCGACATAGCGCAGGCGGAAAATACTTTCAACGAGCTCGCACGTCAGCTCTCTAGGCAATCGGTTCACCGTGTACGTCCATCCAAGCAGACTTCTCGCACAGCTTCCGTGTGCAGCGGCGACTTGGAGAAGGGCGATGAAGCAGACACGCCCTTCGATCTTCGTGACTACCTCACGTCCTCAAACGATGCCAACCAGGCAGCGGGAATCAAGCACAAACACGTTGGTGTCTCCTGGGAAGACCTCGAGGTCAAAGTTGTCGGTGGGGCCGATCACAAGGCAAGTAATTCTGCTTCCATACTACCGCACATGTCCTGAGTCATTCCCAACGTAGATATACATTAACACATTCGGAGGTGGGTCTATGACCGCGGAACTTCGTATCGCTCGACCGAGTCGCCTTTTCATTAGATGCCGTCATTAATTTCTTTCTTTCGCCCCTCTTCTGGCTATGGGGTTTCGTGATGCGTTTTGTGCCGCATCGTCAACCGCCCACGAGAACGATCCTACACAAGTACGTCGCTCACAATGCTTCTATTAGATTCCATGATGCCGACGGTGGGCAAGATCATCCGGTGCCCTCAAGCCCGGTGAAATGTGTCTTGTGTTAGGCTGCCCTGGCGCTGGATGCTCCACCTTTCTTAAAACGGTTGCTAATCAGCGTGCTGAATATGCCGTCATCGCGGGCGATGTTCGGTATGCTGGTATTGACGCTGCGGAGATGGCCAAGTACTATAAGGGAGAAGTCGCCTACAACCAGGAAGGTATGACCTCTTCTTTTGTCATGTTTCCGGAGTCTGATCACCTATCAAGGCGATGTTCATATATCTACATTAACGGTCGCACAGACGATGGAGTTTGCTCTCTCTACAAAGACCCCTGGCCCAGCCGGTCGTCTCCCGGCCGTGACCAGAAAGCAATTTGACACCATGGTTCAGGACGTGCTGATGAAAATGCTCAACATTTCGCACACCCATCAAACCCTTGTCGGCGACGAATTCGTTCGCGGCGTGTCGGGTGGCGAGCGAAAGCGTGTCAGTATTGCCGAAATGATGGCAACTCGTGCTCGTGTTCAATGCTGGGATAACTCGACTCGTGGTCTCGACGCGTCAACCGCATTGGATTTCGTCAGGAGCTTGCGTCTCATGACTGACGTGCTTGGTCAGACCACCTTTATTAGCCTGTAAGTTGGAGAAGCATCGCGTGTCGGGGTTTGTTAACAAACTCCGTTTTAGGTACCAGGCGAGCGAGAGCATATACGAACTGTTCGACAAGGTCCTTGTGTTGGACAATGGTCGTCAAGTCTACTTTGGACCTGCGTCGGAAGCCCGTACATACTTTGAGAACCTGGGATATCGGTCCCTTCCTCGCCAGAGCACCCCAGACTATCTATCTGGGTGCACGGACCCTAATGAACGTCAATTTGCCGACGATCGCTCGGAGCGCGATACTCCGTCTTCTCCAGAAGGTCTCGAAAATGCCTTCTATACCTCACCCACTTACGCAAAGCTTCGACGTGCCCTCGGCGATTTCAAGCAACACATGGAGACCGAGAAAGAGGATCAAGAAGCGTTTCGTGATGCTGTACTAGCCGACAAGAAGCGCGGTGTGTCGCGGAAGAGCCCTTATACTATCGGTTTCACTGGTCAGGTGAAGGCACTCACGATCCGGCAATTTCGCGTCCGTCTTCAGGATAGGTTTCAACTAACAACGAGTTTCGGAATGGATATCGTACGTCTTTTTGTTCGTTCTAGGTTTGATTCTGATTGTATCTATAGATTCTGGCACTTGTTACTGGCGCTGCCTTCCTGAATTTGCCTAATACCGCCGAGGGAGGCTTTACCCGTGGAAGTGTTATCTTTCTTGGAATGTTGACCATCTGTCTCGAGGCGTTGGCCGAGGTATGTACCCTCTGTTGCTCGAGGAACTCAAGTCTCAATTTATTTATTATATGTACTTAGATGCCCACGATGATGTTGGGGCGGCCACTGGCAAACAAACAGGTCGGCTATGGCTTTTACCGTCCCGCTGCCCTAGTGTTTGCCAACTTTTTCGCGGACATACCCTTCTCTGCAACCCGGGTTTTCATTTTCGACGTGATAATATATTTCATGTCCGGCTTGTGGGTCATTTTCCTCAGTCTTGCTTCGTTTCTATCTCACTTTTGTTCGCAGGGCACGCTCCGCTGGCGGATTCTTCACCTTCCACCTGTTTATCTATGTCGCATTTCTGGTCATGCAAGGATTCTTCCGCACATTTGGGTTGCTATGCGGCAACTTTGATACCGCGTTCCGGCTTGCTACGTTTTTTCTCCCAAACATAATTCAATATACGGGCTACATAATTCCCGCGTTCCAGATGAAACGATGGTTGTTCTGGATTGTAAGTTTCGTTGGTTTTTTCTTCTCTGATCACGTCATCTCACTCGTAGACAGACCTACATGAATCCCCTGTCTTATGCTTGGGCCGCGATGATGGAAAATGAATTTATGCGCACGTCGCTGATCTGCGATGGTTCTTTCGTCGTGCCCAGAAATGGTCCAGGAATGACCAAATACCCGTTCGTGACCTCATTTTCTGACGGGATTTTGACGATCAGAAAGTAACTAACGTATCGTTTAGGGGCAATTTGGGTCCTAATCAAGTTTGCACCCTGTTCGGTGCACAGTCAGGGAGTGACGTTATTATTGGCAACGACTATCTTGAGGCCACATACGGTGTCACTTCTGCTGACCTCTGGCGTCGCAACTTGATTGTTCTTTTGGGTTTCCTGATTTTCTTTTTGTTCACCCAAGTGATCGCGATCGAGTATCTTTCGGTAAGGCATCCTCGTACATTACAGATCGTAGAACGCTGACTCGGAAATCATCCGTTGATAGCCTAAAACATTTGGCGGATCGACCTATATTTACGCCAAGGAAGACGGCGAGACGAAAGCGCTCAACGAGATCCAACTTCAGAAAAAGGCACGACGCAATGAGAAGTTTGATGATGATAAGACGAAGGGGCGCTCACGCGAAGAAACCAAGTGCGTTTCAGGCTGGCGCGGGTGAAGTGTTTCATCTGTATACTAACCTTATTTGTAGGAGAGCAAGCACCCAAGGTCATAAGAAGACGTTTACCTGGGAGAATCTCAACTATCACGTTCCGGTACCCGGTGGGACGAGAAGGCTCCTTCATGACGTTGACGGCTACGTTAAACCTGGGACGCTGACGGCGTTGATGGGTGCCTCTGGCGCAGGTACGTTTACATTAGACCGCTACAGACTGCGGGGATTTTAACAGGCATAACAGGCAAAACGACGTGTCTGGATGTCCTCGCGCAGAGGAAAAACATTGGTGTTGTCTCGGGTGACATTTTCGTGGACGGCAGGCCCATTGGCGCCGATTTTGCCCGCGGAACTGCTTATGGTATGTCATTGGGACCTCCCTGACTGTCAGCACTTTCTAATCGTTGTCGTCGTCACTAGCCGAGCAAATGGACGTCCATGAGGGAACGGCCACAGTTAGGGAAGCCTTGCGATTCTCCGCATACTTGCGGCAACCCGCTGAGGTGTCCATTGAGGAGAAGAACCAGTATGTTGAGGAAATCATTGAGCTTTTGGAACTGCAAGACTTTACGGAGGCGCTCGCGTTCACTTTGAGTGTCGAAGCACGCAAGCGTCTTACTATCGGTGTCGAATTGGCAAGCAAGCCTGCGCTCCTTTTGTTCTTGGACGAACCCACATCGGGCTTGGATGGCCAGAGCGCGTGGAACTTGGTGCGCTTCTTGCGCAAACTTGCAGATCAAGGACAAGCCATTCTGTGTACCATCCACCAGCCTTCCAGTGTGCTGTTCGAGAGCTTCGACCGTCTCTTGTTGTTGGAGCAGGGCGGAGAGACTGTTTACTTTGGCGACATCGGCAAAGACTCGCAGGTGATTCGGGGTTATTTCTCCAAGCATGGTGCTGTCTGCCCTCCGAATGTCAACCCGGCGGAATATATGCTGGAAGCGATCGGTGCTGGGCTATCTCCCAGGGTTGGCCCGCGGGACTGGAAGGACGTGTGGGCGGACTCGCTCGAGTTACAGCAAGTACGTGCTGAGATCAGTGAGGTCAAGGCCAAGGGATTGGCTGTCCCCGTTACTGAGAATAGCCAAACGCGTACATGTACGTCGTTGACGTTGGGCACGATCGCCCTTTGTTTATATGTTTTTTCTAACTTGACTTCGCAGATGCGACTTCCTTTTTATACCAACTGCGCACCGTCATTCAACGAAATAACGTCGCGCTGTGGCGTTCTCCGGATTATGTGTTCAGCAGGTTGTTCGTGCACGCGTTCTTTGCGTTATTCATCTCCCTGTCGTTCCTCAACTTGGGACACACCATCCGGGATCTGCAGTACCGTGTCTTTGCGATGTGGGTCCCTTTTTCTTTTGAGCTAACGTCGACGTCTAATGCACATATCTCCATGGCAGTTTCTGGCTTGCTGTGTTGCCTGCGATCATCATGAGCCAACTTGAGCCTATGTTCATATTCAACAGACGTAAGTAAATTGGCATTTTTGTGGAACCGTTCTCCATAAATATTACGATCTGTAGGGACCTTCATCCGAGAGGCCTCGAGTCGGATATATTCTCCGTATGTGTTCGCCATCGCTCAGCTCATCGGCGAAATGCCATACTCGATACTTTGTGCGACCGTATACTGGCTTCTGACGGTGTTCCCGATGCACTTTGGGCAAGGTGCTACCGGGTTGAACGGGCTTGGCTTCAATCTGTTGATCACCATCTTCATGGAGCTTTTTGGTGTATCGATCGGCCAACTCGTCGCGGCACTGTCGCCATCCATTCACATCGCCATCCTGTTCAACCCCTTCATCGGCATCGTCCTCGCCATGTTCTGCGGCGTTACCATTCCGTACCCGTCCATGGCGAGCTTCTGGCGAGACTGGCTTTACCAACTGGTGCCGTATACACGAACTCTGTCGGCGGTGTTGTCGACGGAGCTGCACGGTTTAGTCATCCGTTGTGCTTCTGACGAGTTCAACGTTTTCACCCCGCCTACAAACCAAACGTGTCAAGATTGGGCTGGAGACTTTGTCAACGCATTTGGCGGATACCTCGATAATCCGACGGCTACCGCTGCTTGTCGATATTGTCAATATGCGGTACGTTTGCGTTCGCGAGGACGTGTCTGTGCGTGAACTGATCAAGAAAATAAACGACACAGGTTGGTGACGAATTCTTTACGCCGCTCAACATCCGTTTCGACACGCGTTGGCGGGATGCGTTTATCTTGTTTTCGTATCTTGTCTTCAACGTCGTCGCGACCATCAGTGAGTTACCTTTGTTCTCACATCATTTCTCATCGTGCCTGATGTTTCCTCCCTCCCCTCCCTTTTCAGTCGCATCACGATTCCTACGGTATGCAAAGCGATGACGAGCGTTTAACTTTTTTGCGAGAACATTCTAGACGACATGGCACGAAGTCACGTTTTTCACATTCTATCATGACCTCATTCAGGCACGATATTGCACGATATCATGAATCTCACGCATCACACGTTCGAAAAGTCATTGTGTTGTCCAGGGAGGCTCTGTTTTTTATTGTAATGCATAGATCTTAATTCTCGTTGTGCTTTGGGGGGATTCAGAGTCACGGTATGATGACCCAGACTGAGGACCGCCCATTCACGAGGATTTGTAAGTCGTTGGCGTCATTGCTGACAGATATCATGTGACTTGATAGATCATACAGCAAGTATAGCGGCGAGTATAAGAGCGATCTGACCCGCGCTTTCTCATCTACAGGAATCCCATCAAGAGCACCCATCCCACCGTACCACCAACCTATCTCCATCCATCATGGTCAAGAAAATCGAGTCCAAGGAAGAGTTCGATGCAGTCGTACGTTCCTTGTGCTTCTCTCTGATCCACAAACTGACGTTATCGTTCTTATTACGATACGTGTACGCAGATCAGCAGCGGCAAGGTAGCCCTTATCGACTATTACGCCGATTGGTGTGGGCCGTGTAGACAGATCTCTCCCATATTCCAGAAGTTCGAGGATGAGCACAAGGAGAAGGAGGGCGTCGAGTTTTACAAGGTCAATGTCGATGATCTCCCGGATGTCGCTGCGGAGTGCGGGATAAGGGCCGTGAGTGCTTTTATAATATTTCTCCTTCTTTTAATTCTCATCTCATCTGGTCTTCTACACTCTCCTGTCGGATTAGATGCCCACGTTCCATGCGTACAAGAACAAGTCACGGATTCACGAGCTGGTTGGCGCTAACCCCCAGGGGCTCCAGGTACGTTGGTTCTGGGATGTCGATGGCGCCGAGAGGCTGACGGAATCGAACCCATCTGACACATTATAGACTTTGGTCGACACAGGTCTCAAGCACTTGTAAACTCATATAATGGACAATGTATACATACACATTCATACCGTCGGTCGACTCCCCGTAGGCGAGCGTACCGGGTGTAGAGTTATGATTAAATTCCTTGGCTATGCATCTTGTTTATCCTGATGGGGTTAAACGTGTGATTTTCTACTTAAAATCGTGCGGATCTTTCCGTGACTCCACGTTGCAATGCGGGCCTGACTTCCTTCCCGGGCTGTCCCGTCTCGTACACATTTCTTGAAACTTTTGAGCGACGAGGTTATGAGGGTGGGACAATAGGCTTAAGTTCCAGACCAGTCTCTGTCGGACCATCATTCACAAGCGGTGGATTCCGCCCCAAATCCCGGTCGTGGTCACAGCGCTTGGTTCGTCGGTTTATCCGTGGTTCGTACTTGTGATATTCCACCGAATTATATGATGCCTGCAAACACGGTCATTGACATCCGCCTAGCAAAGTGACTGACACGACAACAAGGGCGAGCGATCCACATGTTTTGCAAAGATGCTAGCGTGCGTTATATCATTAGGTAGGCTGCACATGGACGATGGGTATAGATGATAGAACCGTGGAGTGAATCATGGGGTCGTGAAGTGAAGAGAGAAGAAAGTGTGTAACTCTACCGAGCGTCCGCTTCAATTGTCCGTGATCAAACCTGGGGTGGGAAACGGATCAGTCAGTACACGCGTTTTCGCCAAGAAAAACAAAGTGGAATACACGAACCAAACTGAGTTCCAGAGTCCAGACCCTTCGCGCCCACAGCTTGACCAGCGTGGTGGGTTCCCCAGGTTGTGCTAAATCCACCTCCATACCGTCCCACCAACACTTGCGCTGCAGGATCGGAAAGAAACGTAAGCGAGAAATACATAAGATCGGAACGTGAGGGACTTGCAGCAGGTTTCCTCCAAAATAGGAGCAACTTTTGTGCAGTGGCCATTTGGTTATAGTCTATGGTGACGGGGCGTTCGCCACTCGCTGATGGTGGGTGCACGATGCCCGTCTTGAGTAACACGAGGGCTATCGACGATATACAACACCGGGAGGGTTCGATCGCGCGAAATCCCCATTCGTCGTCGCGATTGAATCCGCTGTCGAACAACATGGTCAGCGACTTACGCGAATAGCCACGCTTTCGCGTAATGCGAATCACCTCATGCACAACATATCGATGAGGTGTTGTTCAGCGATGTTGTTTTCCTTGTGAACGTTGCGTTGCAACGCGGTGAAGATATTTCGCTTCTCCATGATATTTTGTCCGCATCGACGTTTGACGTCAAGAAGGGGTTGGTTGGCGTTTCCGTGTTCGTCGGTAGTGGCGGTGGTGTTATTTGGGGGTATGGCAAAGTATTCGAGCTCCTCTCTGAGGACGATGATGGCCTGCTTGCTGAGCAGCGGGTTCTGAGAGGCGGAAGGACCAAAGTCAGAGGGGGACCCGTCCAGCAGGTGCTGCTGAGCGGCAAACAAGCCGGGGGAGCTTGCGGTCCCGTAGAACGAGTCAGACGCAGTCCGGAAGAATTCGAGGACGTATGCAAAGCAATCTGGGTCAAACTATAACGAATGCAGTTCAGCGAGGGTGGATAGGGCCGGAACATGAGAAACCCACGTCGACCGCGTAGACCTCCTCGTCTTCTTCGTTCTCGCCACCGTCTGTAAAGGCTGCGCTTTGGCGACTGAGTACAAGGCCGTTCGGAAAGAGACACAAGAGGACTGATTCGGGCAGGTTCATTATCGTTTCTCTGTCAACAGAGAAGCGCCTGCCACGAAGGTCGAGGAGGAGCCTTGTGAGCAGCTGTGGCTGCAGGTTAGACTGAATTGGGACCTGGTGCTGGGACACCTGAGTGATCGGGGAGGACGATAGTGAGACCGACGCCATGGTGGATGTTGAGGAAGACGTCGACGTTGGCCAGTTGAGTTGGTCTCACCCAAGCCTCGAGGCGCGCGCAATGTCTAGTGTTTGGTCGAACAAACAATGGGATCTTCGTAGTAGTGGACTTAAAGTGGTATGTATATTTATTCCATCAAGGGCACATCGCCTCAAGTTTGAACCACGCGTTCCCCCTAGCTTGACACGTTGTCGGCCAGAGCCACTACCGGATCTTTTGCTACTACCAAAAACAAGTCGATTCCCTATTTCACATCTATAATACCCGCAGAGCAAAACCATTTCCAAATCCCAAATCCCGTCTATGAGTAGGAGCCGTCGACCACAATCACTGAACCCACTAACCCACTCCGTCACATACTCAGGGTCTTGTAAACGAGCCGCTACGATGCGAAGGGGTCAGGTCGCCCGCATGATCTCCGAAAAATCACCTTACCCTAAGTTGCACTGGCTCTGCGCCCACATGCTCAGTGACTTGAACTCCCTTCAGGAATACTTTGAATGCAGGCAGCTGGTTTCGCGCCATCGTCATTCATGCTCCTCCCCGGTTGTGGTGGAAAATTTACCTGTCGGACTCCTAACTCAGATGAGACTTCCCGAACCTCCTCAGTATCGAGGCGGTAAAATTGCACCGTCGGGTTTTGTGCGGCCAACTGGTCGTATAGTTCCGTCATCGGTTGGCACGTCGTACACCACTCCGCCCAGAATTCGATAATGGCGGGTCGGGTACCGTTGACCTGGGAGGAACGCTAAAGTCAGGCGGCTCGTCGTGTCTCCGCGGATTGACGGCTTACTGCTGTCTCGAACTCGGCCATGGATGTGATGTAGACGACAGGCATTGTAAGCTATTGAGGTATGTGGACGAGGGAGCTTGAGAGAGATAGAGGAGTAGGTTTTTTTTGCTGATTCTCTGTCGTTCAGGTCTTTGGGACTTTATACCCAGCTCGCTTGTCCAATATTGTTGAGCATCATGTCTCACCAATATCTTCACGCATCTCATGGATGTACAAATTCCTCACCTACGTGTCGGGTCAGATTCCCAATTCGAACGAGCAATATCATCGTTCCTAGGACGAGTGAGACCAATAGCCAGGCGAAACAGGCGTGCTTTCCATTCCGGAGCCTGCGGGACCGTAGCAATGGACTGCATCGTCCTGCCCCCGATCGTTTACGCTGCTGAGCGTTCCCATTGTGTCCTGGTGACGCAATTCAGTCATTTACCGATAACATGATATTGGCCCTCATTTTCTTCTAGATGAGATCGCCAGGGCCCCCGACTCCGACCAGATCTGTTCCAAAAGCGGTGGGAAGAGCAGTGTCTCGGAGTCTCCGAAATACTCTAACAAATCTAGGCGAAAATTCGAGAGACATAGTGGCAGATCGGTTTTACTTTGAGAGGTGAGAGTAGTGGTATGTATCGTCCGTTGATGAGTTTTCCAAACATTCCGTCGTTTCAAGCTGACATGGGGGCGTTGCGATGACAATTACCACTCATTACTATCGAAATTCCTCTCAGCTCCACGGCAGGCTGGATACGGTGCACGAAACACGAACGAGGAGGACAGCGGTTCCTGTCCAGCTCAATCCCGTGCACCGGATTCTGGACGAATATGAGTTTTACCAAGTTGGCCATTTGATCTGTTTGATGATCGTGACTGCCCGCATACTGATATGATAAAAATGATGAACCTTGCAGTTCATATTTGACAACACAAAAATCGTGCGTCGTGGTCGATTTGAAAAGGAACGCCAAAGTCGATGTCCAAATGGGGTTAGATCTTTTTCCGTGTTCGCTCGTGCTTCCAGCCTCGTGGTCTCCTCTTTGCCAGTGGTAGGCGAGTAACCAGTCTGGCGCTCGCGGGACTTGGTTGTACTCCTATGGTTGCCTACCGTTTGACCTCGTGACAGCGGGAATGACGTCTTGCTGTCATTTTTTCGAGTCCGTTCCCGCGGGATGACGGCTTGCTTTTTTTTTGCTTGGTAGTGCCGAACGTCGAACGTCGAACGCATCATGTTACAGGTTGCTGGTTTCCTGACCGTCTGACCCCTCTGTTTTCTTTTCCGTTTTCATGATTGTTTTTTCCCAGGGCGGGTGTCATTTCCAAGCATTGCCAGACATGGTGATACTGATATAGTGCATATGATGCGTTGTGAAATTCAGTGATGCAGTGTGGTGTGCCCATTGTTATGGAAGACGGGGACGAGACGATTTAGGGATCGCTTTCTTTCTTCTTTTCTTCTTTTCTTCCTATTTCTCGCGTGCGCGCGTCTCCGCGTTCCTTTTGTAATACCAATGTTTGCTTCGATCTGCGGAGTCGTGTACATAAACGATTGCAGTTACTGTTACATACAGGCTACATATGATATGGCGCATCGGCATCAACATCATCATTACCCTTTATCATCATCATATCATCGTCATCAATGAGGGGACAGGGACGGGAGCAGGAGAAGAAGAAAGGAGAGGGGGTGGGTCTTGCATTATCGTATATTATATACAATACACATGTCTACATATATCTATATTCCGCCGGAATGATGAGGCGATCACGATCCACAATATCGACACGACCATCATATTGACAAGACACGACACTGCGCCGCGTGGTGGCGGGGAGAGAGCGTGGCGATGCACGAGCGACGTGCGGATTGGTGTCCTCCCTACTTACCAATACCAAGAGACAAAAAAAGGAAGAAGACCAAGTCGAACAAGAAACGACACGGCTTCGATTCCATGGAATTTGGAAATGTGTGCATGTCATACAAACGCCGTTTTCGCGGCTTTTTTTTTCGTCTTGTTTGCAAATTGGGAGGTGCGATGATGGGTGACAGTGCGTTCGTTTATAGTATGATCGTTGCCGTTGTTGCCGTTACTACCAAGTACTAGTGTGCACACCGTCGACCTATCGGAGATGTTTCGTTCTTTTCGACTTTTATGTAAATTCGGGTCAGACGACCACTATGTGAGCCTCGGGACCGGAGTGCCTCGCTCGACTAACGTCCGACATATCGGATAAAGTTGCTGGGCACTCGGAGATTGGGGAGGAGGGAAGCATCGGAGTTGTACGGTTTCATTCTTCATCTTCATCTTCCGAAACTTCATCTCTGCTCGAGCCCGAGTCGACGGTGCCATAGCCCCGAGGTGGATTCGTCTCGACACGATCCACAGTCGTCCACGGAGTTCACGTTGTTATTACCTCTCATCCTTCCACCATCCATTCCCCTGTTCCCCTGTTCCGAATTGTTCCGTTCATGCGCGCTCTGGGTACACTTCTTCTTCCTCGGGGCGGCCGGAGGCGTGTTCCTGTTGATACAGTGATCATATGATATGACAAATCGTTGTCGAGAGAGACGACCTGTGTGTAGCCATGTAGCCAAGCACGATCACTCTGAGATGAATGTCAAGAAACGAGAAATGAACAGCGAGCGGGTATCCACGGGATTTCTCTCCTATGATTGTGCTTTGTGCTTCCTTATCGTTCGCGGCGCTGCTTTTTTTCGGCTTAATTAAGACGAGATGATGTTTCCCGTGAGAACAGGGGGAGGAATGAAAGGTAAGGCAGCAAGGCGAGGGAATGAATGAAAGGGGTAGGAACGACGCTGCGGTACAAAAATAAACCAAAAAAATGAATGAATGAATGAAAGATGAAGACGAAACGAAGGAAGGAGTGGACGCGTCGCAGAGATATGAGTTCCTGACGGTGGTGAGGCGACGAGGCGACGGGTTGGACGCCCGTTGCTTATCAGCGATGATGGGAATGCGCCGGGTAGACGTGGGCCCAGACACTGCCTTTTCTTTTCTGTTCTTTTTTTGGTCTAGACGGAGAGGAAGGTCGTCCGATAGATGCACGAGATGCGAGACAAGCCTACACGTCAAAAGGACGCACTGTCGGGGACGTGTCCGTCTGGTTCGGGTCTGTGTAGATCGAGATCGTCGGTCAGTGAGGAAGGGTCGAGACATACAAAGAAAAGAAAAATAGAAAAAGCTGTCCCTGGCGTAGCTGCGCAGACACCTTTTCGCCTCTCTTCTGCCTTGGCGGAAACGTGTTGTTGGTCACAGTGCGATGCTTCCTCTCCATTCTGGAGCCGCTGAGACGAGGCATAGGAATTCCGTTGCCCCCTCTCTTCGTCCCTCCGTCAGCTTCACAGCGGTCGTCTCAGTTACGTACAGAGGCGTGCGGTCGCGTGGCCCTGCGTACACGCGCGTCCGAGGCCCTTGATAGAAGAGCAGCGCATATTAGTGACCGCCTTCGGGTGACCTCGAGCACCGCAGGGTAGAAGAAGCGTGGGGCGTCTTTCGAGTGGCTGTGCTACCACGCCGGTGACGACAACTGCACGATCGTGCGTGGGTGCATGTGTGGAGGAACTTCCTCTCATATCATATCATATCATCATTTGACTTGAAACAGACCGACCGGTTCAGTACTTCTTTCGGTCAGACGACCGGGAAATTTGCACATGCACCGAGCTGCGCCGTATGAGAAGACGAGAGATGAGAGGGGGAGAGGGAGAAGACGAATGGAAAATGTCGGAGCGTGGCAGACGCGTGTGTTTTTCGTTTTGCGTCTCCTTTGGGTGAGTCATGACATCATATTGATGGGAAGCATGTCAGAGTTTCTGATCGTCTCGGAGGCCCTGAGGAAGGGTTTCGTGATGACAAAGGGAAGGGTGGGGGAGTGCGGGGGTGCGCACGGCGGAAGGGCGAAGATGACGTGTGTGGCTCCATTGTATGGTGCAAGTTTGGTCACGGTGGAAGGATGAGCGCATTCTTGGGAGGGAAGGTGGAGGTAACAAGACTTGTTCTGTCGAACATGCGACGAACGTATGCTACACTAGAAGTATGATGGCGCATATCACGAGATGCATATGGTGGACGACCGCAATTGATTCGGGACGTTTCAGCTTCCGATGACCCCACGTTGATCAATGCATTCGCGTAGTACGCAGACTAAGCGGGCGGCCGACCCGATCATTTGGCAACGCGGACACAGCGGGTCAAGACACCGTTCCCGTATGTGCGTTGGTGTGATCAAAATTGTGGGAGGTACTAGCTTGGACTTGTGAGTTTGTTGGGCCAGAAAGTATATAGACGAGAATGGGTCAGGACGTCACTGCGAGATATGGATATGATGAACCGAATTCGTCTGACACCGGAGTTAGTCCTAGTGTCTCTTTCTGACAGTTTAGCTCTGAACGTAAAGCTGAACTGGGGAAGACCGACAGCCTGGTGCGTTATCAAGCACTTTATCAAGGGATCGGCCTTGGCCTGGATCCAAAACGTTTTGTTCTGAAGAATGATGCACTTTGGGAACCCTGCGCGGCTTCTAGATGCTGCATTTGCAAAGCCGATAGCTAAGCGACGAAGCTCGACCCAGCAGTACATTGCATATGGTACTGCCGGTGGAAGTCTAATTGGGGTGAAACCATCATGTTGCCCTGAGCCATTTGTTTTGCTGATGGAACGAGGAACGAGGGAGAGTCCTGTACGTATCTGTGCTGGCAGCCTAAAAGCAACTTCTGGACTGGTGGTCCAGCCAGGAACCTCCCACTATGCCCGAGCGTGGCAAGGGGAAAAAGCCAACGTTCGTGTGGTAACGGCCACGTTTGTACAGCGTGGCTACCTACGAAACATGTACTTGTGTATGTTAGTTTTTTTTTGGGTGTTGAGTCGGCTACAGTAAGGGCGGATGACCAAGTTGCGGCGTTGTTGTTTTTGGTTGGTTCCCATCAGCGAGTTGAGAGGGGCCGTCTTGGTGTGCTCACACCTTCCCCGCCGCTCTTTTTTCTTCGCCACCATCACGACAAAACAGCGAGCGGGTCATTCCCCGCTCACTGTCACAATGAGCCATCAACAGCAGCAGCAGCAGCGCCCGTCTCGACTCAGTCGTCCACAGCCCCCTTCTTACCCTGTTCAGCAGTCCTACTCCCACCCGATACCCCCTCCGCAGCCAACCTCGCAACCTCCCACTGCCTATTATGCTCAACCTCCTTACTCTCCACGCTCGGCTCAACCCAACATATCTTTTCAGACCACTGAACGTGGCGACAGGCATAGCGCTCTCGACGCTCCCCGTCAACGATCCATGCCCTCTGCCTACCAAAACCAGTTCTCTCCACCGCACCCGGACGCCGAATCTGGCGACTTTTTGGAGCAGGGCAGTAGGGTTACCAGGAAGAAGAGTCTTGTCAAACCCGACAGAGAGAAGATCGAACCCGGTCATCGCCAGTGGCACTATCGATCCCACGTCGAACAGATGGCAGACGATGCTCGAGGCGGCGTTCAGCCTTCCAGTACGTCATCTGTCTCCCCAAGAAAACGAGTCCGTTTGCCTAATCCCTCTTTCTTATCTAGCTACCGGAAATTATCCCCAGAAGCTCCGCCGTGGAAAATCATTGCTGGCCCGCGAGGAGGACGTCCAGGAGGACTCGGGCATCGCTCTCTTCAAGCGTGGCGCTACTTTGCGCAGGAAGCGCCCACAGTCCCAAGCTACTCCGCTGACCCCATCCGATGGTTCTTCCCGAAAGTGTCTCGATGGCATTGGTCCCGGACCAAAGGACTGTTGGTTCATATATTGCTATGTCATCACATGTTGGATCCCTTCCTTCCTACTCAGAGCTTGTGGTGCGTTTCCTTAACCTGAACCTTGCGTGGCATTACTTGGTCTCACCCTTGACGCTAGGTATGCGGACCCCGGAGCAACAGCGCGCATGGAGGGAAAAAATGGGCTTGCTTAGCATCATTCTTTGCGAGATGGCTGCCGTTGGTTTCATCACCTTTGGTTTTACTGAGACCGTCTGTGGGCAGCCCCCCAACCGGTATCACCAGGGCCAAATCAGCAACAGCTCAGTCATCATTCACGGCTACGACTACGACTTTTCGAATTTCAAGCACCCTGCTGCTGGTGCGTTCAACGGTAGTACGAATCCACTCATCACTGGTGGTTGGAATCTTGCATCACACGATGCGAGCTTTCTGTTCCAGATTGTCAATCAGAATTGCTTGGGCTACATCACTTTGGCTAGCGGATCACCCATCAACGGCTCTGGAGAGAATTTGGATTGGTACTTCCCGTGTAACATCTTCGACCCACAGTCGAGTTCAAATTTGGCCAATACGACCGGTTACGGATCTATCACCAATTGTCATGTATCTTCTCAAGCCAGGCAGGAATTCTCTAGCATGAAGCATCTCGGGCAGGTTTACTATACATGGAGCGACATTGCTGCGTCGGATCGCAACTTGGCTGTGTTCGAATCGTAAGATCATCACCTCGTTTGTGTGTTCGTCGCTGAAATCAACATCATGACACAGTTCTGTGCTTGACCTTAATCTGCTCAATTGGCTCAGCAGTTCGTATGTCCAATACCCGTCGCTTTTTGATCAGATGAAGAGTGCGAAAGGCATCTTCAACGGCAAAGATATCACCATGATGCTCATGCGCGCTGGCGACCATAACCTCGGCAGATGCCTTGAGGATATCATCACCGTCGGGTTCATCGACACCAATAGCATCGGTTGCGTTGCTTCTGACGTCGTCCTGTACCTTTCCCTCATTTTCATCGTCGGCGTTGTCGTCATTCGCTTCGCTATGGCTGTTCTCTTCGCATGGTTCTATTCCTGGAAACTCGGCAATTTCCCCCGAGAGACCTACGAGCAACGGATGCAACGGTCTGAGGAGATCGAGGCCTGGTCAAATGATATTTACCGTCCGGCACCGAGCCAGTACCGACCCAACGTATCCAAGGGTGGTCTACGCCCTGGGAAGCATAACAAGCGTTCAGTTTTCCCCTCCATCTCGCGTTTCACTCCTGTGGAGAAGGCTCCGAAGGGCCCGAATCCTCGCCCATCAACAAACTATGGAATGCTCGATGTTCCAAACAAGCGTAGTACTGGTTACTTGACGCCGAAACATTCAGGAAAGGGATCACCGCCTGACTCGCCAGCTTATCGTTTCTCGAGGAGCACACAGTCGGTCGCAGATTCATCGTTGCGTGGATTCCCGACTCGTTCGTCATTCATAGACACACCATGCCCCTTCCCACTTCAGAACGTTATTCCTCAGCCTCCTCCCGACTACGAGCCATTCAACTTCCCCCTCGCCCACACTATCTGTCTTGTCACTGCATACTCCGAATCCGTGGAAGGTCTACGAACGACGATCGATTCACTCGCTACCACGGATTATCCCAACAGCCATAAGCTCATTTTAGTTATCGCCGATGGCATGGTCAAGGGTGCCGGAAATGCGCTGACAACGCCCGACATTTGTTTGTCAATGATGAAAGAATTCGTCATTCCGCCCGATGAAGTCATGCCCCACTCTTATGTCGCCATCGCCGACGGTCATAAGCGACACAATATGGCCAAGGTCTACGCTGGTTTCTATGACTATGATGATTCCACGATCGAGGGCTCAAAGCAGCAGCGCGTGCCGATGATCCTTGTCGCCAAGGTTGGCAACCCTATCGAGGCCACCGACCAGAAACCCGGAAACCGTGGTAAACGTGACTCTCAGATCGTCCTGATGGGGTTCCTTCAGAAAGTCATGTTCGACGAACGCATGACGACGTTCGAGTATGAGTTCTTCAACTCGATGTGGAGGGTAACAGGCGTCAGTCCCGACCGGTATGAGCTAGTACTCTGTGTGGACGCCGATACGAAGGTGTTCCCCGACTCGTTGACGCGCATGGTTTCTTGTATGGTCGTGGATGTTGAGATCATGGGCCTGTGCGGTGAGACGAAGATTGCGAACAAGACTGATAACTTTGTTACCATGATGCAAGGTAAGCGGGTATTCCGTCCACGTGTGCGCTTCACTAACATCGTGTCGCGGGTATCAAGTATTCGAGTATTACATCTCACACCATTTGACCAAGGCGTTCGAAGCCATGTTTGGTGGTGTCACTTGTTTACCGGGTTGTTTCAGCATGTACAGGATCAAGGCACCAAAAAGCGACACTGGCTATTGGGTTCCCGTCCTGGCCAACCCAGACATCGTGGAGCACTATTCAGAAAACGTGGTCGACACGCTCCACAAGAAGAATTTGCTCCTGCTTGGTGAAGATCGGTATCTTACGACCCTATTGCTCAAAACCTTCCCTCGACGAAAGAACATATTCTGCCCTCAAGCTGTCTGCAAGACCATCGTCCCCGACTCCTTCCGCGTTCTCTTGTCCCAGCGTCGCCGTTGGATCAACTCGACTGTTCACAACTTGTTCGAGCTCGTCCTTGTCCGTGACCTTTGTGGTACTTTCTGCTTCTCGATGCAGTTTGTTGTCGGAATGGAGCTGCTGGGCACACTGGTGTTACCCGCTGCTATCAGTTTTACGCTCTACCTTATTATCATTTCCATCATCCCCGGTGGTGCCAACACGACCATTCCGCTCATCCTATTGGCATTCGTCCTCGGTCTCCCTGGTCTTCTGATCGTCGTCACTTCACGCAAGATTGCGTACCTCGGATGGATGGTTATATATCTTCTGTCTCTTCCGATATGGAACGGTCTTCTCCCCGCCTATGCGTTCTGGCACTTTGACGACTTCTCCTGGGGTCAAACCCGTCAGGTTGCTGGTGACAAGGGTGGTGATCACGGAGACAAGGACGGTGAATTCGATTCCTCTCATATCGTGATGAAGCGATGGGTCGAATTTGAGCGGGACCGTCGCTGGAAGAATGGAGTACAGTCACGTGACTCAACGGTTGACAAGAGGCAAGTACACATCTGTTCGACCGGTGACGAAGAATTGATCATTATGTTAACAGTTACAGGTATTCGATGGCTTCGACGTCCGATTTCAACCACGCAAATGGTGGTCCTGATTCTTCCAACTCGGAGTGTTCACCCTCAGCACCTTATGGTGCTCGGCAACGACACGACAGCAATGGCCCATTGGTCCTCCCCGCTCCATTATCTGTCAACAAGATAACCACGTCTGCTGCTTCTGGCTCGACGGTTGCTATGTCGCGCTCCAGCGAGGACGTCACCTACGCTTCCGACATGGGTTCAATATCTAATCAACGGTTGATTCCCACCCCGCAAGATCAATACGACGCCTACATTGACCCCCGATACCCCCAGTTTGATGTCCAAGTTGCTCGGACAGCTGGTACAAACGGTGGTGTTCTTCGCAACCCAACACTGTCGAATCAGTACCCAGGCGAGACGCAGAACCCGTTCCGAGCTTCCGAAGCGCAGGCAGTTGCCTATGATGAGTATAGTGGATACTTCGTGGAGCCGGACGAGATGCTACAGCCGGTCCCTTCGGCGCGGCAATCCCGCGGGGTGAGCCTATCGGATCACGGGCCAGTACCTCCTCCGGACGGCGTGCGCAGGGTTGCAAGACCGACGTCGAGACGGCCAACGTCACAAACGCCTCAGAACCAGAACCAGAACCAGAACCGGTACTCTCGTTCGTCAACGGCGTTCAGTCTACCTCCTGGGGCAGCACCACCACAGCCTGGAGCAGGCTATGGGTACTAAACCATCCTAGTTGGACGCTCGAGCGAGACTTTGCGCGACCTGTCCCTGCTGTCACTCGCTCATTCTATGTCTGGTGTTATCTCATCTACGCTATGGTGATGCTTGTTGGACCGGATGGCACATCTTTTTTTGCTGCTGGACTGAATTACATAAACTGGCCCGCCCGTTTGTCTCATGCGTTATATGATGATACCTTACTCTCACTTGGACTCTCTTGTTTTTACGCACGCACACCGAATTCTGGGTTCCTCTTTTCTAACTTAGCATCATCACTTTACTCGCGCGGCGAACCTACCACGCCTCTCTCGCAGCCTTGCTCGGACCTAAACATGACTGAAATTCATGTCACCCCCAGACATTATGTACATCTCGACGGCATAGGATCACTTTCTTTTCTTGGTTTACTGCGGAATCTCCGTTCTTTTTCATTTATTTACTTTTACACAGTTGATGATAGAGCTAGCCATGGGGTAAAACGTGACCTTGGTACCCGTCTGCGTAAGTATCGGAGGAGCAATGGAGAAGTATCGACAAGGTGGTCTGCGGTGGTGGTACACTATGCGAGATTTAGATTGTGAACCTCGGAAATGTTTTTGTACAACTTTTGGTAGCTCTATTGTAATTTATTTTCATCTAAAGATCTGCCTGCTCTGCTATAGCCTATACCTTCTTGCTAACAAGTCCTGCATCAAAAGTTTAGCTAGTTCAGTCTATCATGTCTATTGCTTCAGGATTTACAAAACAACTCACGGAATAGTTATTGTCTTTTATTTCAATATTAAATATTAAATATTAAATATTTTACATATATTTTACAACTAAATTTTACAACTAAATATTGAACTACCCAAAAACAATGAGTACTTGGATAGTAAGTACTTAATATGTTCTATGATTTATTGTCCCTGCCTTGGATATGGGTATTTTGATTGGTGGTACGAGCCAGTAGAAGGGTGGAGAGTGAAGATCATCAATGAAACATAGCTTGGATCTTGCCACATCATCTTGGAAGGGTAAATGATTGTGAGTTGGGACTGGGATGCTGGTGACAAAGATAAGATGTGCTCAGGCTCCATCATACAGGGACACATGGAAGTCCATTTAAAGATCTAGTATTTTGGCCTGTGTCAGTGGTATGCCAATGAATGTTGAAGATAGTGTTTCCATTGGCTAAGAATTGATGGATACTATGTTCAAAGAGGCAGCCTGCTGTGATAACCATACAAATTTCCAGATGGGCTGAGAATAGTGTCAAATATAGGTTTAATCTCACTTGATCCTCCTTTTGGATGATGGCATTAGTCAGATATGCCTGCAACCAGTTAGTTGGTATACAGACTGAGACTTTGAGGGCCCACTAGGGAAAATTTTTAAGTGCTGATATTCCTTGATAAATATAATCATATATTTACCAGCCTGATAAAGGTATATATGTCCTCGCTAACCCTTCCCTTTCTCTTATTTTCTAGACAGAGCCTACTATGAATATGCAGTTCAAAAGTTATATTGATCATTTTTTAGATGCCCATTTGCTGATGCCAGTTTTCACATGATTCTTTTAGAGTGAGTATGTGCAATGAAATTCATACTGGCATTCATTTGGCATAGACATAAGATGAAACAGATTTGCTGAATATTAATATTGTTGATCACCAGCAGGGGAAAGGGCAGCAGCTGAGATATCCAGATGGTCCTTACCTTTGCATGGATTGTCAGGACAAAGAAAAACAGGATAATAATGTGATTGAGGATCCTTGTGTCAACATTTGATACAACAAGTATGCTGTTCCAATGCTTGGAATCTGGATCTCTGCCCATCATGGCTAATTATCACTATGCTGATCAGTACATCTGTTGTACCTCCTGGAATACCAGGTCTTGTTTATAGTTATTATTTCTTAATCATAATAATGTTGATAGGTAGATAATTGATTATACATCTTGGTAGACATTATGAATATACATGTCAGCATGATATGTACTAGATAATAGTTCAATGATTGTGATAAAGAAACAATAAGTGGTTATGCTAATTGTAGTAGCACAAGGACATACATATTTTAAGTGTTGAAATAGTACAATTTCATAATGCATAGTGAATACATTGTGAGATAGTGTAATGAAAATGTAATGTTGAATGAAAAATGTACCAAATGTAGTATGCATTATGGCAGTTTTTTTATGCATTATGAGATAGTGTACTGATACAGGTAGTGGCCTATTGCTTGCTGCAGCAGGGGTTTCACAAGTTTTTGCATTCCAAGGAACTTCAAAAGAACTCTCTGCACCATTACATTTGGCTAGTACCACAAACACAAAATCAGAGTCATTGTCTCTGCATCTGGATCAGCTGTCCTGCTCATCATCTATGCAGAAACCACATCTTAATGAATTACTACACTCCTACATCTGTCTTTCTTGCATATCCAGTGTTGACACTTCTCAGAAGAGAAATAGACAATCCCTTGGTGTTCAGAAACCATTTCAGATGTGGTTTGTAAGCTAGATCACTTTGCTACTCAGTAATCCTTGCAAAATGCAGTAGTTTCACTGTATTAGGGATGAGCAGTACCAATGAATGATTTATTATGTTAGATCACTTTGCTACTTGGTAATCTCTTGCACATGCAGTGTATGGTTGATTAGCTAGTTGGAATAGTCATGTTCCACTTCCCTAGACCTGACGGTGTTATGCTAGCTTGAGCTGTTCCAAATGATTGGTTCACCAACCTACTTTTTGAATAGTGAGACCACTTTGCCTGCAGCCTGAGGAAGATCTATCCAGGTTAACCATCCTTTCAGGCATTGAGAAGTACCAATGAATGATCACCGACCCAGATAAATTAAATTGAATTGGAGAGATCACTTTGCTACTATGCTAATGTTTGTGAAGATTGGTGTTTGTGGTCCTCAAGTTGTTTTGTTTTGTTGAAGTCTGAATAAAACACGATTTAGTGGACACCTAAACTTATGCCTCTTGTGGCCATGGACAAAATCAACCAAACAGATGGCCGAGAATATAGACCCACTAAAGGCTGAGCTCCTGCTATTATTCTGACTTGCCACCAGTGCTGCAGCGGTGCTCTCAAACCCACTGCCAGCAGCATCCCAGTGGCCCAGAATTTTCCGGCTGGCGGAAGGTTGGTTGGTTTCATACGCGCACAGCGCTCACAAGCTTTACAATATTCCTGTATGTCCTTCTTAGCTCCTGGCCAAGAGTAGTATCTGGTGAGGAAGTCTTGTGTCTTTTCGGCACCTTTATGGCCGAAGATCGGGTGATCGTGGAATT